>OX940732.1:5655000-5830000 GCA_954870855.1 Scutellaria minor | reverse complement strand
ATGTAAGAAAATTATATATGATGATTGAAGTATGAGAGTCAAATATACAAATAAAAATTATAAAATGAAAGATTAATTATTATGATTGAAGGAAATATTATTTTATATAATAATTTTAATTTGACGAATATATAAAATCAACAAATAAAATAAAAAATATTTAAAAATAAATTAAAATTATTAAAGTTATATGACAATTCGTGCAACACACATGAGTAATATGAAAAATCATTTGTATATAGTACATATTTTAAATTAAAATAATAAAAGATGTTATGAATTACCTGTTAATTTATGCAACTTCATTATATTATTATAAATTTTAAATATTAACACAATAAATAATAAACCACGTATGTTGTGGGTGTACTGCTAATGTCAAATAAAAATACACCTTCAAAGCTATCGGCTATGGGAATATACTATAGAGTGATTAAAAAACATATAATAGTTACAAAATGACTTAAAAATAATGGCCCTTAGTTTCTAATTACATTTTTATTTCCTTCTAAATTAAAATACACGTGACCTCTTTATCTTTTTTTTTTTTTTTTTAATTTCTCAACCTTAATTATACACTTGTGTGTCATCAATTGACATTATTAACAACTTCTAAGTTTTTTTTTTTTCAATTTTTAATATGATTTTAGCCAAATATTCAATTTCCAACAATAATTTTTAACATGAATGCCAAGATGTATATGTAATACTCCCAAATTGGAATTTTAGTTGTATGGAGAAGAAATTTGATCAATATGACATTAAATTGAAAATAAATGGAGCTATGCGTGTGCCAGAATTCAATTTGAATCATCTATTACTCTTGGTTTTTCGTATTTCATTATCTTTAATTCACGTATGTATGAAAAGATGGTATCATTTTATACACATGATATGAAATTGTCATTTTAAAATATTAGATTAAATATTAGATTAAACACAAACTGAAATGTAAAATCTTGTAATTTTCCTTCAATTTTATATCACATAGATGAATTTTTTTTTCCACTATAAAAAGCAAACTAAAATTAAAAAAGTATTAAAGTTCGAAGGATGACCATAAAAAGCTCATAAAAACTCGAAAATTAATAAGACCAAAGTTGTAGGTTTAATATGAATTTTTATATTTGTATATAAAATATAACCTTCAGCATTGTCGTACATCCTCTTTACTATATTTATTTTGATACTTAGTATTGGCTTATCTAGTACTTCATCCGACATTAAAATAGTCTTGTTTCAGCCTTTTTTTTATATATAATATATATATATATATAATAATAAGGGGAAAGTATTCAATTTACCATAAAAATTATAATATGAGTAAGAAAATATCATCAAAATATAATTTATATCCAAATATACCACCAAATATAATTCTATACCCCAATATACCACATTTTTAGTCAAAGTCTTAAATACATTTAATGCATTAACTACTTCTTGGACCTACTTCAATGATTTTTAATTATTTTCTCCCAAAATGTTTTTTTTAATTCAAATCCAATTTCAAAGCTTTTAATGGATTTTCTACCGGAATAAGTATATAGGCTGGAATACTTTCCTCGTGCCGATACTGTCTAAAAAACAGTGGTCTGGAATGTGTAACAATACCACGTACAAATTCCTTTGGAAAAATTAAATATGAATTTTATACATTTATCCTTCAATTTATTTGGTTAGATCTGGAATCAAAAAATGGTATCAGAGCCTAGGTTTATTAAGAACTTTTTTATATTTATTATTGTTATGTAATTAACCTTTGGTGGGGAGAATTCCTCGAGAAAACATGAATCTGGGCGATTGTCCAAGATGTTTACCCTACTGGAGGTACCGTCAAATTTTGGCGATGCACCAAGAGGAACACCAAGAGAGATTGACATATTGGAATAACCAATATGTTGAAAAGGAGAATGCAAGAGCCGACGGGGGAAACCTTACGGCATTGCCAGAGACAAGCATCATATTATCAGGGTTTTCTTTCGATAAACCAGATACTATATGCTTATCTGATAAACCAACAGGAGTACGCTCATCAGAACCATGAGCCCTGAAGGAGAACCAGATTGGAGTGAGATAATTCCGGATACCTCTAAGATTGCCCTTGATCTTAGAGAAATCCAGAAGACGGTGCAAAATTATGGCAACCGCCATAATCATCTACCAACACAAGTCCATCAGATCCAAAACCATATGGAGACAATGGTGAAATATCAAAAGGAGACTCTTGAAATCCTTCATGATATTCAAAAACGAGTAAAGAATCTGGAGGACAGACCAAGTGTTCCCGAAGGAAGGAAACGTATTGATTTCGGAACGGTCCCCTATTTACACCAAAAAGGGATACCAACTGAAGTCATACGACCAATGACCTGAGATGAAAAGTTCATTGCTATCATCAAAGGAAAATCCATCATAAATTAAGGGGATGGATATGGAAAGGATGAATCTTGAAGATCTACAAGAACTTGCTGAGTCCTTTGCAGGATTAGGTATTGTAGATCTAAAGATGAATACCGGAGATGGTTCAGCCTTGGTTACTCGTGATCAACACCCAAGACCACCTCCACAACCACCAGTAGATCCCAATGTTGCGGAAAGTTCAGGTTCACATCATGTGGATGAACCTATGCCACACGCTGGAGATTTTACCACTAGAGGAGACCCGATTGTTTCGGGAACTCGACAACGATCCAAAAGGTCAGATCTTCAGAATACGCCTTATGGAAAGTCACAGCTTAATCCGATACATCCATATGGATTAATGCTAAATCTAGATATTCTAGATTTCAAGAATCGAGAAGTCCTTATAGATGATTGAGCAACATCGATGAGGATTGCAGCAGGAACCCTTGATCTTACAAAAGAAGGATTCATTTTACTTCTTGAAATGAGTCTTGAAGAATCTGCAAAAAGAGCATGGGATTTGACACCACTAGATATGAGAAATAACGTAACTGCTGGTGAGTCATTGAAAGGAATTGTCGATAATATGGCCAAATTATTCAAAATTCATTTTATTGGCATAGGCTATTTTGAGGGATTGGAAGAAGAGAAAAGAAAGCGATACAAGCAAGCCCTCTATTGCCTCGAGTTGCATGATATTTATCATATTGACGAATATATTAAGCTATTCACCGAATACCGATGGAAGTCCAAGGTGGATGACAAAGAAGCTTCACAGCTTTTCTTTGCGAAGATACCGAGTCCCTGGAGAGAAATGCTAATCAGGGAATACAGGAGTGCAGACGATTTAGATACAGTGGCCAGAAGGATGTCCTTTCTAAAAGCCAAGCTATCTGAATGGTGCCACCAGACAGCACTCTACAAAAATTACAAGAGATTAAGAGGAATCAATAAAATGGTTCCCTTATGTTGCAAAGAAAATGATATCCCAACAATTGTGGGAGGTCAACCACGGAGACATAAAAAGAGGAAACAGAGAAGCCATCCTTATAGCCGTGGAAACAACAACAACCGAATGAGTCATAGGTCTTCGTGGAGACCTAGAAGGGTGTGGTCTAAACAAAAAGCCCGAAGCTATAAGTCAGGGCAGAGACCAGCACCTAGCAGGAGTCGAACCGCATCGACAGGTTCAAACCAAAGAGGTTCCAGCAGAACTATGGGAAGAAGAACTTTTAGGCGAGCTCATACTAGAGCTAATGAAAGTTTCAAAGACTGTAATTGCTGGACTTGCGGAGCAAGAGGGCATATCTCGACAGATTGCCCAGACAACCAGAGAAGAGGTCAGACAGTTCGAAGCAACACCAAACTTCGAAGAAGCTGTCTACTACCAAGATCTTATACAGGTGTATCAATTTGAGGATCTATCCTCAGATGAAAGCATCTATGAAGAAGAGATCTATTCGGATGATGGAAGTGAATCCACATCAGAATCAGAGTGAAAAAGAAATTCTTCAAACAATAAGAGAGGATATGTCAGGATTTCTCTCTCACACAACAGTTTCTCATAAGACTCTCATGAGGATTATGAAGGAGGATCCAAAGCTTCAGATCTACGATGGTTTTACCATTGGAGCTATGGAAAAAGCCTTGGATAAGTTTGGAATTCGTAAAAGAAAACACCAAATTATCCATAGGGTTACTACGGGAGAATTCGCCATACCAATGGAATTTACCAGTAACCTGATCGAGATGCAGTTGATCCCTTACCGTGAGGTTCAGGAGATCAGAAGCCAAGTTAAGAGAGAAGTTGCAATTACACTTTCATGGATTCATATCGGAGCCATAAGAGTTATTATTAAAGCAACCTTCAAAGAAGGAATTGATTCGCCTCTCAATCTTGCCATATTTGACAAGCGAATCACAAATCTCAAGGATTCATGCCTGGGAGCAGTCACAGGAAATTTGTGTGCAGGGAAATGGGCATTTAATGTCTATCCTCGTATTGCATACAATTTGGGAGATCGAGACTTCAACAAAGTTTTAACCCTTCATCAAGATTTCAAAAGAGAGGACTTGATGAAAGAAGGGAATAGACCCTACTCGATCACATACAAGATTTCCTATGCTCTCTCGAATACACATCATTCAGATGTATTCTTGAGAAAGGAATTTATCGAAGTCCCAAGAATCTTTGAGGATTTCGCCAAGGTGTTTTGCCAGAACTTATTGAATCTCCAACTATAAAGGAGATTGATATGAAAATACGAGATCAACCTGTCTTCAACCGAAGTCAAAGCCTCAGAATGGAGACAAGGAGAATGTCTTTCCAACAAGATAGACTGATGAGTAGCAATCGTTGGGAGGAAAAGAAGCCAAGTATAGTTCAGCGGATCTCAGGAGTATTCAAAACTCAAGGAGAGCTAAAATGTCCAGAAGGCTGGAGAGCAGTTGAAGTAATATTTGACATCAACCAAAAAGACAATGTCTTTCCTAGTGATGTTCTATATTATCTCCAACAACCGATAGTCGGAAGATTTCAAGGACATTAGTAAAAATGGGTGAAATTGAAGTAACTATCACAGGGATTGCAGGAAGACTCCCAGAACAATTAATATTGGGTATTCACTTTCTTGAGGATCATAAGCATTGGGAAAGATTACAAGATGGAATGGAATTTACAGTGGTTGATAAAAGATACAGGATCAGATGACCACTAGTCCATTCTCCATATACATTTCAATCGGAATGTTATATGTTGAATACAAGGCTGAATATTTCGCAGCCTATGTTGATTCAGGAGCAGGAATATGTACGGCAAAGCAGGAGGTTTTTCCTAAAGAAATGGGAGAAGATCTACCAGCCATTGCAGGTTGAGATTTCTCCAAAAGGATTCTTATCCTTAACAGAGGAATCAAACAAGCGGAAATCATGATTGGAGGTGCCGGTGATACACCTTGGTATAAGGTGAAGACACCACCAATTTATTTCCATGATACAGACACCGATGTTTTGCTAGGAAACAATTTCTTACAGACATTCAAGCGCTTCACACAGGAAAATGAGACAAGAAGGCTTATTTTCACAATGTTATGTGATCATAAGATTATGGTCCAGAGATTGCGGGAAGCATTTTACAGAAAAATGTCTTTTCCTTTTCGCAGCAAGCGTGGTGATGAAGCCAAACTTCGACATCCAAAAATGGCGGATAAAAGAAGATTTGGTGATGCCTTATTATCCTTTCGACAATTTGGTCCAAGACAAAAAGATACCAAAATATGGGATAATACCTTGTATTCGTTCAGAAGACAAGAAGAAGAACGAGTTCCTCTAAAGGCTATTGCAGAATTGCGAAAAACCATAATGGAGAATTCTCAGAGTGATGTTACCATTGAAGAACAAATATCACTCGAGGATTTCAAGAAAATGATCCAAAGGAATTACAATGAAGATCCTTTAGCATGATGGGACAGAAATGAGCTCAAGGCATCCCTAAAGGTTAAACCTAGAAAGGAACATGAGTTCGTGAGACTCAAACCTATCCTGATGAATCAAAATGATCGTGAGGATATGCAGAAGATACTTAAGGAACATCTGGACCTTAAGTTGATATCACCAGGAGTTTCTCCATATAGCAGCCCGGGATTCCTTGTAAGGAATCATGGAGAAATTAAAAGAGGTAAACCTAGACTTGTTATTAATTACAAAGGAATTAATAATATTCTGGAGTTTGATGGATATTACATCCCGAGTAGAGAACACTTGGTTAACTGCATCAAAGGTGCCAAGATATTCTCTAAGTTCGATTGCAAATCTGGTTTTTACCAGATTAAGATGGAGGAAGAAAGTAAGAAGTTCACGGCTTTCTCCACACCACAAGGACACTATGTCTGGAACGTGATGCCTATGGGATTGGCAAATGCACCCCAGATATATCAGAGAAAGATGGATAATCTCTTCAAAGATTATTTCAACTTCATGTTCGTTTACATTGATGATATTCTTATCGCATCAAAGAATATGAAGGAGCATCTCAAACATTTGACGATTTTCTCAGATGTTTGTCATAAAGAATGATTAGTGCTTTCAGAAAAGAAGGCAGTAATTACTACAAGACAGATTGAATTCCTCGGAATTGAAATCGATGAATCTGGGATCATTCTACAAAGTCATATTGTAGAAAAGATACAAGGATTTCCAGATGATCTCACGGACAAGAAACAACTTCAAAGCTTTCTTGGAGTTGTTAACTTCGCTGGAATGTTCATCAACAATTTAGCATTTCACAGGAAGGTGTTCAGCCCATTACTCAAGAAAGATGTTGTTTTCAAATGGGAAGATGAACATCGAAAAGGGATTAAGCAGCTTAAGGAAGTTTGTAGCAAGCTTCCAAAACTTGCTATACCTCAAGACGAGGATGAACTGGTTCTTTACACAGATGCCAGTGATCATTGGTGGGCAGCTGTTCTTATGAAAGCTACATCAGATGGAGAAGTGCCATGCAAATATTGCAGCGGTCTGTTTTCAGATGGAGAAGCAATCAGATGGCATATCAATGAGAAGGAATTCTTTGCAGTTAGAAAGGCTTTTAAAAAATGGCCTCTCTTTTTACTGGCTAAAAAGTTTATCTTAAAAATTGATAATTCAAGTGTCAAAGCTTTTTTGAAAAATAAAATTGAATCTAAACTAGAAAAGGTTAGGATACTCAGATGGCAAGCTGAATGCCAATATTATGATTATGATATTGTCATTGTGAAATCTCACGAAAATGTTCTTACAGATTTCTTAACACGAGATGGAAGGACACGTGGCTGACGAGGTCCTTAAACGAGTAAGACATCTCAGGGAAAACCTGGAGAGTCTTGAACGAGAATTTGGGACGTTATGTCTCAATGCTGAAGTTGCCGGACGACTTCAACAAGAAGATCAGAAATCCGTTTCTGATCTAATACGAGCATGCAAATACGCTCAGGGACATATGTTCCAAGCATTACATAAGCCTCTCCTCCAGGCTGCATCTTCTACGGTGCTAAAAGGAGAACTTCGAGATCGGGACTCTAACCCGAAGGCTATGGATTCAAATACCATGCCTACGAGTGTTACAGGTGATGCATTCCTTGAGGATGTACCATCTGCAACGAATGTTGAAGCTCCGGTGTCACAACCCGAGTCTTCAAGTCAACCCAGTACCTCTGGGGTTAAAGAGGTCGAGTTGAACCTAAGGCCGCAGACAGGCAAAACAAAGGTTCAAGCTCACACTAACGAGGTTTCTCCGATGCAGGTATACCAAAGGCAATGGGAGAAACTGGTAACAAGAAGAGGGATCAACCTGGAAAAATCAATCATTGATATAGCCGGGAAATATCCAAGAGTTTGGATGAAACCTGGAAGTCATCCAAATGAAGTTCAAGAATGGTATAACTTTGGAGCTTTAGCTTCAGTGTATACCATTGCACCTGGCTTCCCAGAAATCTCAAAATTACCAAGATGGATTGGGGAAGCAGTTTACGAGACTTGGGCAAACAATCCTCACTTGTCCAAAGGAGACATTTTGGAGCTCTACTTTATTAGTGCCGCTCCAGAACTAGCTAAGAAGGGCTTCCATGAGGCCTTTCACTTTATCAAGCTTCGGAGACTGGATGGGAATGCCTTAAAATATATAAAGGCGACCTCCCCGGAAGAAGTTCCGATACTAGTAGGAGCATTTACTAAAGACGAAGCTTCTACACGACGAGCTTGGGGACTTTGGACTTGTCACACAGAAATGGACAAGGTCAAATACTCATTCAAGGTCTTCCAGAATTCAGCCAATGGATACTTCATGCTGAATACAATGACTGGATCGACAACAGGTTATGCAGAGGAACTTTTTGAAACCAAAAGAAAGATCCTCTGGGAGAACAAGATTCCGGCAAGCAAAGATACTTACCGGAAATTCTGTAATATGGCACACATCGGAAGATGGATCGATCGGATCTGTCAAGCGTGCCCCGAACAGAAAGAGCCCGAGTTTGGAAAAGGTTTCCGACCCAAACCCGACCGACAGGTAGCTGGAACCAATAAAGACAAGGGCCCAGCACAAAAGAAAAGATATCCCCGGGGACCACAACGACCAAATTATTAAAGCGTTCCCGACAAAATTAAATGGGATAGGTCACGAGAAAAGGACGCTCCAACCACTATCACATGGAAGGGTGAGTCAAAAGCAAGAGATTCCCCGACAGACTTCACATGTTTGAGTCATGGGGCAATAAAGAGAAAGGAGTACTGATTGGCCACAATTGAAAGCAGCCAGCCAGCTCATTCAAGAGGAATTGAAATCCGCATTTCATATCCACATTTTTCTCTATAAATAAAGAGATTGAAGGAAGCTAAGGACATCGAGCATTCCCCTCAGTTTTCTTCAAAACATCTATCTTTCTTAGTTTCTTTTGTAATAGTGAGAGTGTTTACAGTTTATGTATTTAGGAGTTCAAGCCTTCTCTATGAGAGGCTAAACCAATAATTCTCCTCCTAAAAGGAGATTACATATGTTGTAATAAATATTTCTAAGTTAATAAAATAAAGGCTTTTGTTTCAACATGATTTAGTACGGTTAGTTCGTCCCCTAGAAGGAATACTTTGTACACCTGGTGTAGGAAACGAACCAAGGTTGTGTTTTACAGTAGCTGAAGGAGCTGGATAACTTGCAGACCATCTTCCCTGAGGGTTGAAGTTGAACAGTGAGGAGCTGTTTGTAGAATGGTCTGGGGGCAGTGATTTTCCAGCTGGTGGCTTTGCAAACCATCTCACCCGGTGCTGTTGCGGTCAAAGAAAGGTATGAATTTTAGGGGATGAATTTATTTTACGGAAACATGTTGGGCCTGATATTGATCAGATTCTGGTATATCCGTATCTAATTAAATAAATAATGTAGGATTTAAAATTTTGTCTTGGATTTGCATTTAATGTGTAAAGGAGAATTTAATGTGTTTTGGAAGTTAGTTAAAAGTTATGATTGGAACATTGAATAATTTTGTGGTATTTTGTGGTATGGTATTATAGTTGATGATAATTTTATGTATAATGTTATATTTGATGTTAAATTGGATATAGTGTTATATTGGGTGGTATTATATTACCTATATTATAACAATTGTGGTAAGTTGGGATGATAACCCTAATAATAATTACCCCTCAAAATAGAAATGGTAATATTTTCCTGCCTATTTCCACCTCCCAAAAGTAGAAATGCAATATTTGTTATTTCATAATTTATAATTAAAAAAATTATTGTATTAAACATGATTATATATATGGTAATAATATCATCTATGATATTGACAAAATCTTAGAAATTATAATCTATATATGGTATATGAATGTTAATATGATCTCATCTAATAAATGCTTAATTATTGATATAATAAAGATTAAAGATATATATGTTAAATAAATTAAAATAATACTTTCATTTCAAGAGAATTTTAAACCATCAAAGTTAAAAATATATAAAAAAAATTATTGCTAATGTTGTAAAACCCTCACCCCTAATTTTGTCTATAAATAGAAGGAGATTTATAACAAAAGCAAAATAAAAAAAAATAAAAAAAAATCAAATGTAAGTTGACTTTCTATAATTTCACCAATATGTAAAAAAGTGATTCAAATAATTTTATGATTTTTATTATACATGTAATTATAAATAGATTTATAAAATTCATAATTTTGATCTATATATATGTATATATGATTTTTTTATATGTGGTGTTAATTATTATTCATCCATAAATACATGTCAACTACAAGTTTGTACATCATTGAGTTCACTTCGCCTTTTCAAGATAAATGATCATTTTGTTTTTCATTACAATAACCATTATTTTGACGAATATGACTCATGTTTTTAATGTTGTCAATGGTATCGATACCTTCTGATAAGTGTCATTTTTCACGTATTTTTGCGTATGTTTATGTATTCATTTGAATATGTTTAGATACGTTTTTATGATGATTTATGATATTATATTATATAAGTTGCATTTGACGTGTTTGTGCTTAGTTTCATGATTTTAATGAGAAAAATGCAAGTTTCAAGTGTAATTGATGATCAAGGAAGGAATCACGGAAAAATGAGGAAGAATGGAAGTACAAGATCGCGTGGAAGATTTGGTGGCGCACGGTCTAGTCGTGCCATACAGCACGACCGTGCGCCATTATGCAGAGAAGTGCACGATGGTGGGGCACGACCGTGCCGTGGGGCACGGTCGACTCCGTGAAAACGCCAGTGACCTCTTGGTAGGGCACGGTCGACCGTGCCGTGGGGCATGACCGTGCCCGAGAGAACAGGAACGCGTAGAAAGTTAGTTTTCTTGGAGTGTTTTCACCTCTTACTTCACTTGGAAGATTCCCAAAGCCATATAAATACTCAATATGAAGAGAGGGAAAAGAGATATAGAGAGAGATTCATAGAGAAGAAGAAGCATCGCGAGGATTTGAAGAAGAATTCAAGAGATCGAGGAATTGCGAGATCGTCTAATAGAGTTTCTAATCTTTTCTTCCTTTGTTAGATCTTAGTAGATATGATATTTTCAATCTTGTCTATGAACTTGTTTATCATCATGTCTAACTAATTTCCTAGGGTTTCTAGGGCTTGTTAGTATTTTGATTCGAATCTTAATGGATCTTTAATTTCAATTCAATGTTCATGATCGTTTATCCTATTTGTGTGTTTATGAGTTGATTGCTTGTTTGGTTATGTGGCCAGTAATTGAGCATGTTTTAGTAATTAGATCAAAATTCAGGAGATGAGATTTAATTATGGAAGAATAAACACATGACACATAAAAAGACTTAGATCGGGAGATTAAGGAATTTATATGATGGGAAATCAATCCTAGGTACTTTTGGGAGTTGTTATGTTTCAATCAGATTGAGTAGGGATACCTCTGGTGGCATAATAATCAACCGGTTAACTGACTCGGGAGAGCTGTTAATTCGACATATGTGATTGCTCATATAGGATGATTGATTAATGAACTTGAATTGGTTAAAGTGATGTTTTGATGAGAATTAGATGAAAGCATGTCCTAGAACCTGTCTTAGATATCTGTTATTCTTGAGTGAATTTGTCTGCATAGTTAGTTTTCTATTGAATTAATCTGCGATCAGTGTGATTTGTTTTCCCTAGATAAAATTGAGAACTGAATTTGAGTAATTAGTTATTGCCTAGATAATTAGTCTCTGTGGGATCGACCTTGCTCACCACTTCTACACCCTACACCGTACACTTGCGGAAGTAGCTAAAAGAAATTAGTGAACACCTTCCATAATTTTGTGGGCACTAAAATTTTGTTTTCTTAGATCACATGACATTATTCCATACATAAATTAAAAAAAATAATTATAGTTATGAGAACGTCTTCAAAGACCAAGAGGTAATTATGCGATATTATTTTATTCAATATATATATAGTCACGTTCCATTTTCGCACTTAAAAATATCAGAGTTTTTTTTTGGGCATACGGGAAGAAAGGGAAAAGAGACTTACGTTTTAAAACAGAAGAACAAGATAAAAGATGAAAGAAAGATTTACATATACAATACTTCGGCACCAACTGAAGTAAAACATTGTAAAACCTTGAGTAGCGGAATTATACTCATACAGGATCCATCAAGAGAAAATACGATATAATTTTACAAAATGTGAAATAAAATAAAACATTGTTTCAACATATAGTTTTGGAAAGCAAAACGAGAAATCTTGATCCGACTCCATCCTCTCTATACATCTTGATTCTCGTCATCTCTTGTAATGTGATTACAGATGGGGGTGAGTGCGTTGAATACACTCGTGGGAATAATCTCCGTATCTTAACATGTATTAAGCAGTTAAACAAATCAAACATAAAAGAGTTCGGTAATTAGACACAGCACATAGAATGCATAGCACATAACTTAAGAGCACACAACTCTTAAATAGGTGCGGGTGCGTCTTACCTTACAAAACGGTTTTTATATCGTTGGTGCATTTTACGGACCACCAATCCCTTCGTGATGTTTTTTTACGGACCATTAGTCCCTCCGTGACATGAATGTGGACCTTAGTCCTTTCACAGTATAATAGAATGAACACAGTATCACAACAGATAATCACGGCACATAGGATTCAACAATTCATATATCAAATACGGAAAACAATAAACATATAGATATTAGAAGTTATCCCCACCTTGTTCGGTGGTAATCACGTGTAAAAATAGAGTTTCAAGTTTTAAGGCATTTGTTCCGATTGTGAGCCTACACATGTAAAGAGATTTCTTAGATCCACATTACATTAATTACGTATACATTAATTATATAAACTCTCTCGAAGAAGAAATGATAGGGAAAACGAGACGAAATGAAATGAAATGAAAGCTTTAGAAAATAAGGAAGAAGAAACGAGTGTGGAAGGTTAAACATGTAGGTTGAAAAGGAAAAGATTAGAGTTTGAATGGAAGAAAAATGGGCTTAAACGGAGGAAAAACGAGCTCAAACGGAGCGTTTAAAGGTGTAGGGGCGATTTCATAATTTATCAGAAAAGGGTTGACTTTGACCGAGACCCCCGACTCCCGGCCAACGACTTCACATCATCGGCGACACGACGCACACACACGACACGGACTGACACGAACACACGTACACCGACGCACACACGGCGCGGCCCGGTACTACCCGGCGCGCAAACAGTACGCCACTGCCTCACCCGGCGCACGCACAACGCACATACACGACACTCGGTGCCCCCCGGCGCGCGTCCAACGCGCACACAGTGCCCGGCCAAGCATCCCGCACACGCGCGTGTCTCCTCCTGGCATGACACCCAACCCCCACCTCCAACATACAACCACAGTCGTCGACTTTCTGTCACCAGCGACCCACCACCACCACCTGCACACTCACCGGCGCAACCCGCGCCGGCTACCACCACCACCACATACGGCAGCGCTACACAGCACCGCCCACAACACAGCCACACACACAGCACACACACGTACAAACACACACACCTGAAATAGACACGGCGCAGCCACCCACGGCGGCGCCACCTCCCAACACGACACACACATACACAACGACCGAGAGGAGAGCTTCGGCCAGTTTTCCAACAAGGGAGAGAGAAAGAGAAGAAATAAAAAAATAGGGTTTTCTGACGGTTGACCGGTTGTTTTCTGGTGAAGGAGATGTCGGAATGTAAAACTAAGCCCGGATTTGGAACGGGCTCGTCGAAAGTTATAAGAGGTGTGAAAATCAGTCGAAGCCGAGAAAAAAAAATTCGGCGGTGGGACGGGCGTCGACGGCGGCCACCAGCCGGAAAAATCAGCAGAGAGAGAAGAGAGAGAAAAGAGAGAAAAAAATATCTTACGTTTTTTACTTTTCGTTCGAATTATTAATTTTTACAATTCGTTTCGTATTATATATACACATTTTCAAAATATCTTTACTTTTTCAAAATATCTTATTTTTTACAAAATATCTTGATTTTTCAAAATATCTTAATTTTTACTTTTTGATCGAAAATATCTCATCTTTTTATTCTTCGTATTCTTCATGTTTTGAGCTACGGGTCTCCAATTGGCCTCATTTTTGTTTCTATCTTTTCAATTTTTGATTACGAACCTTTTGATAAAATATAACCTATGCTTCTTGATTTAATTATACAACCGATTAATTAATCATGTATTTTATCATTTTTCTGAAACGCACATAATTAAATCAAACAATTAAGGGTTTAATTATTTAATTAACCAATTATGCGTTGGTTTGTCCTAGGCGCTACATATATATATATATATAAATATATAATAATCAAGTTACTTAGCATAAATGATATAACATAAATAATCTACTTCTATTACTGTATTCCAAATATGTTGAAAAACTATAATAAAAATCACATAATTTTTATTTGGCAAATATGTCGTTTATAATACTCCAGTTTAATATATCCAATTTAATATATCTTTCATGTAACAATACTAATAATATGACACAATGTTTACATAATTTAAATATATTAAGTAGAATATTATTGTATAATCGTATAAAAATAATATAATAATAAAATTGATGATAACTTTGAAGCATTTACCTTATCTATGCTATGTTAATTCTTTTTTAAAAATCATAAAGATTATTTATTGTATAAAGATTTTTAATGTATGTATCTTGAATATAATAAAAGAATATATATATATATATATATATATATTGTTGGGATATTTCCGTTTAGGTTTTGATGAGACAATGTAATATTTTAGACAAGACTTTAGAGTACCCATATTCCACGTTTATAAGTGGATTATAGTTTGACAAAGTTTATATTTCTTAGAGATGCTAAGTTATATATATATCAGAAAGATAGAGAAAGCTGATCACAAGCAGGATTCTGAACCATAAGAAGGTCTGAAAGGATCAGGAAACTAAGAAAGGGACGATGATCAGTAAGCAGATGAAACAGAAAGCTGACTAGAAGACTGGAAGCTGTCTGCAGGATTCTGGAACAGAAAGCTGTTCAGAATCAGGAAGTTGGCAAATACAGTAAGAAAACACTGCAACCTATGTAGTGAACTGTAAGTCGAACTATCCCATTCAATGCAGTACGCGGATTATATTGAATGCTATACGAGGAATGGCTCTTGACATGTGTTCGTTAGAAAGAAGTTCGTATCAAGCCAATAAGGTGATGTCATCTGGACCTGTGGCTCTATAAAAACACTGTAGCTGAGGAGTGGCACCATTAATGCGGATCAGAGTAGGACATGCCATATATTCTCAATCTTTCAGTCGCATTAATTGCAAAGATTTGGAAGATCAAATTTGAAATACGACAAGGACAGTGCCTCTCTTCAACGGGCATTTTCCTAGTGATATAAATAGAAGGATGGAGTGACCATGAAAACTACTGAAGCTTTGAAATACACATTGCAATATTCATCAAGTCTTTTCTTACTCTAACTCTTTAAGCTCAATCACTCAACCTTCAAAAGACAATCTATCTATCAAGCAATCGAGCTACCAAGTTCAAGACTGACTTCATCACAACAGTTGAAGAAACTATATACTTTTAACCATTGTGCGGTGTGCACTAGGTTGTTTTATTCCGGTATACTTAGTTGAGAGGATTATATCCTTGCTAAGTTTGTAGTCTTGTATAGGCTATTTGCCCTTTGTGGGATTGTATACCCTTTGTGGGATTTGACCTAGGAATCTGGGATTCTAGTAGGCATAACTTGTTAGGAAGAAGTTTGTAAAGCTTGGCTTGTAATTCGAACTGACTTAACGAAGTTCCTCCTTGTAAAGGAGTAGAGTGGACGTAGAAGGCTTACACCACATTCGAACCACTATAAACCTTTGTGTGCTTATCGTTTTATTTACTTGCTGCATTACACTTATCTTGTTATATCTATCTTGTTCAACATATCATAAGCATACTGCATAAGATTTATGTCAAAAGCATTTTTTGAAAAAGAAAACTGGTTTCATAAAGAAACTCTAACTAGGTTATTCCACTGCGTACTGTGACACCAGATCAGGAACCTGATACAGCATACTGCCAGGTTACTGATCTGAGTTAGGTTGCTGCATTCACTCTTGAATCAGGAACCTGTGTCACTAAAGAGTTTTAAAACTGAAAAATCGATAGAGGTTCATTCACCCCCCTGAACCTCTGACCACTTGGGACCATCTAGTGGTATCAAAGCAAGTTGGGTTAACAGCCAACTTTCTGGTTACCTACCCAGATCCACCCGTTTCTGTTGGTTTAAACTTTTTCTTTTTCTAGACCAAATCTCATTCCTTTTAGCATAAACATGGATATGTCACACCACAAGTTACCTATGTTTTCCATAGATGAATATGACGACTGGAGGATACGCATGCAAGCACACCTATCAGCCATGCACGATGAAATGTGGTTCGTTATAACTGAAGGACCACCAGTGATCTACAAAGTTAACCCTGTGTATGTAGAACAACTTCGTGAGTACATGCGTGCTGAAGCAGCTGCAGCTGAGGCAGTAGGTGGTGAAGTAGAGGACACAGCCATTATTGATGATAATGTTAATATACCACCAGGCTTCGGCCAACAGAAAGCAGCACCAAGACTCAAAAGAGCACCACCACAGGAATACATTGCCAAGGAAAGACATGAATATACTCCTGAAGATAGAAAAAGAGCTAATCTCGACAATGTAAATGAATAATACATTATTCCTCACGCTGGACAAAGGAACGTTCAGCAAGGTCAAAGGCTGCTCCACAGCCAAAGAAATATGGGTAATGCTAGGAATGATCTGTGAAGGGAATGAACTTGCCAGAGATAACAGGATCTCCAAAGCCATTCAACTGTTTGAACAATTCAACATGAAACCTAGAGAAACTCTGGAACAACTTTATCAGATATTCACAACCATTATAAGTGAGCTTGAATCCCTGGGAAGAACATACACCCAAAAGAAGAAAAACATGAAGGTATTAAGGGTCTTACCTTATGAATGGCACAGTAAGGAAACTACGATGAGAGTGTCATTGAATCTCAATGCAATGAGTATCTTCGATCTCTTCTCCGACCTAAAATATTTCGAGTACGACATTGAATGAAGGAGAAAGGAGATGGAAGGGACGAATGCTAAGATAGCAGCACTCGTAGGAAAAAACCAGGTTGTTGTCAGCACAAGCAGCAGCAAGCTGAAGAGTAAGCAAGAAAAAGCGCTTATTAAGGATGCTGAGGAAGATAGAGCACTCCTGCTGAAGAAATTCAAGAAGTTCATAAGAAGCAACCACAAAGAAAATGACTTCAGAAGGAAGCCTCAGACATCAGAGAGAAGTTCCCAGGTTAGACCCTAACAACAAGCTAACACAAAACCCACTGACTTATGTTACAACTGCAGGAAACCTGGACACTTCATCAGGAACTGCCCCTATCCTCAAGTACACAAGTATACCGAGGAAGAGAGAGTGCAAAAAAGAGAAAGGAGGAGAGATGAAAAATAAAAGATCAAAGCTCTCCTCACTAAAGTTGAAGCTCTAAAGGGAGCAAGCAGCTCAAAGGAAGAGGCCAAGATTGAACATTCACCAGAAAGTGACTCAGATAGCTCCACTTCTGATGAAGAAACACTAATATGCCTCATGGCCAAGGATTGTGAAGACAATGAAGAAGATGAGGTAACCTCACAATCCCTTGACATTTCAAGTTCTGAGAAACTTAGCATGATCCAGTCTGTTAGACAGATCATGAGTGACTTTGAACAGAAAAACTCAGCTCATGAAGAACTTAAAGAGGAAAACCTTCAGCTCAAAAGTGAGCAGGTTGTACTGAAGAAACAGGTTACTGACCTGGAGTACTTCAGTACACAATGCAAAAATCTCAGAGTTGAAGTATCTAAGTTCAAACTGCAGGTCACCAAGCTAGAAGCTGAGAAAGTTGGGCTGTAAAACACAATTGATGTGTATAGCAAGTCAGCAAGAAAGGCACAGGAATGTATCCAAGAGACCCAAAATGCACACTCTGGAAATGGTCTAGGATACTGTGCCAACACCTCTCAAAATATTACCAGTACATCCAAAACTGAAAAATTTGTTCAAGCTAGAGTTCCTTATGCTCAAGAGCTACTTCCAATCAATGGGAGTTTGGACAAAACTAGTACTCTGGATAAGGGTAAGAAACCCTTGTTGAAGGAAGACAACAGTAAGACTGCTCAAACATTCATAAAACAGCATAATCAGTGTGCTGCTAATAGGAAAAGACAGCAGCAAACTTCCAGAAAATAGCAAAAACTCTACCCCTCGTATACCAAGGCCTACATACCTATATTCCAAAGAGTTTATGCTCAGGATGGGTATAAGGGAGTATCTTCCTCGAAAATGAAGTACAAAACCTGGAAACATCTAGTACACACACATCACAAACAGTATCCTGTCCAGGATACTTACAATATGAGAACCACAATGGCCTCTGGTAAACTAATTATCATAAGGCAAGTGTGGGTTCCAAAAGGAACTAACCCCCTAGGACCCGTACTTGTATGGGTACCTAAATCTGGCTAATTAACTTGCAGGAATAGTTGCCAAGAAGCAGCAGTGATGTATGGTACATTGATAGTGGCTGCTCCTGTAGCGCCCAGGACAAAACGAAGCATAATTGGATAATTAAATAATTAAACCTTTAATTGAAATAATTCTATGTGTGTTAATTTTGGGTGTTTAAATTTATTAATGTGTGTTACAGATATGTGTTAGATGCAGTATTTGAGGGACGTAATTTATAGACATGGAATCTAGAAGGTTTTTGTATATAATCAGATGCGCAACGGGAAAATGAGAACATAGAAACGAACTAGAGGTTAATCGGAGTTTTGTAGCTCGAGTAGTGAAGAAAACAGTGAAACGAAGAATACGACGTATACGAGACGTATGCGAAGGGTAGAATATGGGATATTTATGTGAATAGTAGCTATGTTTGGAGGAGTATATATAGCTTAGTTTTAAATCGATAAGTCACGAGAGCTCATAATCGAAAAACACGTAAGTTTCTCTCCTTCTTCTCTTTCTCTTTCCGGTGGTCGCCGCCGTCGGTGGCCGGAAAAGTCAACCTTCTCGAAATCGAACGGTTTTCACATAGGTCGTAGCTCTCGTCGAGGCGAGTCTAGTGACGGTCTTATTTCTCCGTTCCGACGGTTGGATCGCCGACAAATCACCGGTCAACCGCCGGAAAAATCTTGTTTTGGTCCATCACCTTTTCTCTCTCCTCATTTCTTGTTTTCTCCTCTCGTTTTCTTTGCCGGAGTGGTAGATAGCCACCCCGGAGTCTTTGTTCTCGGGTTGAGGGTGGTGGAACCGCCAGTCGGAGTGGCCGGAGTTGTGTGTGTGTATGTGTGGTTTTGGGAGATCTTTGATGTGTGTTGTGTGTTGTTCTTGTTGGGTTGTGTGTTGCGTGTTGTTGGAGTGTTACCGGCGACTGGAGGTTGCCGGTTATGGTGGTAGAGGTGTTGCCGGCGACGGGAGTCGCCAGCCCAAGCTAAAGGAAGAAGAGGGTGATGGTGGTGCTGCTGTGTAGGCGGCTGCGCGCAGGACCGTGCGCTGGGGCACGACCGTGCTATGGGGCACGACCGTGCGCTATGGGGGAGTGACCGTGCGCGGCCACTGGGAGGTGGCGCACGGTCGAGTGTTGTGGGGCACGGTCAAGTGCAGTTTTTGCACGACCGTGCGAGGGGTGTTGTGTGTAGGGTTTTATCGGGTTTTGCTGGGTGCATCGTGGGCGCATCGGTGAGTGTTTTCGTGGGTCGTTTCGAGTTGTTTGTTTCCATCCTTGTGTCGGGAATCGGGGACCTCGGTCGGGTCAACCCTTTTGCCAAGTTTTCCTTTCACACGTCTCGATAGCCTTAATCTTCGAGTCTTCCTTACCTGTTCCGCCTTCTCGATCGAACGTTTCCTTTATTTTTATATCCATCTTTTAATCTCTTAAGGATCTAAGATATCACGGTACTTTTGTAGGCAATCTGTTGGATCGTACGCATTAGGCTTGACTCTTTATCCTGTTAGAAAACGTGATAACCTCTTATCGAGGTGGGGGTATCTTCTAATTCTTAACCTGTTTACTGGTTTCCTTATTTTTGATGCTCGTTTGAGAAATGCTAAATTATTATTGAGAAATACTGTGTACTATAAGTGTTGTGCCATATTATTATTGTGCATGGGCTGCGGTCCACCTCTGATCATGCATTTTTGTCCTCACTCTTTTCTTCTACTCCAAAGGGTTGGGTGGTCCTAAAAATACACCTACGGTAATGAGACTGTTTCTATAGGATAAGACGGGGAACACCCGCACCTATTTGTCCCCTACCATTTCTAATGCCTGCTGTGAATTTTACGTGCTGTGACAACATGTCTCCTTGTTGTGAACTTTCGAATTATTATATATATATCCTTGTTGAATGTTATAAGATGCAGAATTTATCTCCACCAGTGTATTCCATGCACTGACCCCTTAATCTGTACTCACACTACAGGAGATGACGAACAGTAGAGCAGTAGAGAGAGATGGTGCCATTCTTTTGGGATTTTCATAAAATGTCTTTTAAGAAGTTTGAGAAACAATGATCACAATATTTTGTAATGTATATATTATTTCTGTAATCTCTGATGACAATGGATCCTGATGATGTTTATTCCGCTGTGATGACATTTTGAGATTCGGCTGTGACCGATGTTTTGTATGATATGAAATCGGCTGAGTCCGATATGTTATGAGAAAGATTCTGATGTCTTCTATCCTCTTCTTCTTCTGTTTTTCCCTTGTCTCATTCTTCTTTTGCACGCCTCTGTTTTTAATCAAAACTTTGATATATTTGTATGGAAGAAACTGGGGCGTGACAGCTCCAGACATATGACTGGCAACAGGACTCTGAAAGAAGCTGCGAGGACAATGATTGCTGAGGCTGGACTTCCTAAGAGATTTTAGGTAGAAACATCCAGCACAGCATGCTATACACAGAACAAATGCCTAATTAACAAAGACCATGACAAGACCTCCTACGAAGTATGGTATGGTAAAACACCTAACATTTCATATTTCCATATCTTTGGATGCAGGTGTTACATCCTGAATAATGGGAAAGAATATCTGAAGACCTTTGATGAAAAATCTGATGAATGAGTATTCTTGGGATACTCCTCAGTAAGCAAGGCCTTCAGGATCTTCAACAAAAGAAGTTTGATTGTTGAAGAATCAATTCATGTGGCGTTTGATGAACCACACTGTAATACTGCTGAACTGGAAAAACTAAGAGAAGATGTATCCAATATGAAGATTAAGGATAAAAAATTTAAGTACATTGAAGGAGCTCCAGTACCTGCTGAAGATGTTACTACAAGCAGTTCATAGTTCACTGCACCAGGAAATGCAGTAGCACAGGATACTGATCAGCAGACAAACAGTAATCATAGACAGGATGCTGAAGTACAACGAGTTACTGTCCAGCAACCTTCACTCACTTTTGAGCCTGACAGAACATGGCTCAGGAATCACCTAAGGGAACTTGTGATTGGAGATATCAACGAAGGAGTTAGAACAAGAAGATCAAGACCTCAAGAGTCACTGTTCACATGTATTATATCACAAGTTGAACCTAAGAGTATTGAAGAAGCTCTCGAGGACAGTAACTGGATCCAGGCCATGCAGGAAGAGCTAAATGGATTTGTTAGAAACCAAGTATGAAAGATGGTTCTAAGGCCTGATCATCAAGGAGTTATTGAAACCAAGTGGGTATTCAAGAATAAGCTAGATGAATCTGATATTATGGTCAGAAATAAGGCAAGATTAGTGGCAAAATGATACTACCAGTAAGAAGAGGTAGACTTTGATGAGACCTTTGCTCCTGTTGCAAGACTTGAAACAATAAGGATATTTCTGGCCGATGCTGCTCACAACAACTTCAAAGTATATCAGATGGATGTGAAGAGTGCATTTCTGAATAGACTTCTGTCAGAGAAAGTTTATGTGGAACAGCCACCAGGTTTTGAAGAACAGGTAGAAGATAAAGTATTCAAATTGGAAAAAGCTCTGTATAGGTTGAAACAAGCCCCTAGAGCTTGGTATGATACACTGTCCTTATACCTCTTGGAAAATGGATTTCAAAAAGGGACAGTAGACAAGACTCTTTTCAGAATACTAGATGGAGAAAGTATACTGCTTGTTCAGATCTATGTTGATGACATCATTTTTGGATCAACAAACAAGGATCTCTGTAACAAGTTCTCCCACCTCATGCAAAGTAAGTTTGAAATGAGCATGATGAGAGAACTAAGCTTCTTTCTTGGTTTACAAGTGAAACAATTATAGAATAGAACCTTCATTAATCAAGCCAAGTATACCAAGGAGCTGATCAAGAAGTTTGGTATGAAAAGTGGATCATCAGTAAGTATACCTATGGCCACTTCTATCAGTTTGGATAGAGATGAAAATGGAAAGGATGTGGAGGTTACTAAGTATAGAAGACTTATCGGATCCTTACTATATCTAACAATGAGCAGACCTGATATAGTATTTGCAGTTGGAGTTTGTACAAGATTTCAGACAACACCAAAAGAGTCGCATCTTGCAGCAGTGAAGAAGATTATCAAATATCTAAAAAGCACCCAAGATGTTGGACTTTGGTATCCAAAATATAGAGGATTCACTCTTAAAGGTTACTCAAATTCAGACTTTGCAGGTTGCAAGATAGACAGGAAAAGCACCAGTAGAACCTGTCAGTTCCTTGGACAGAGACTTGTTTCCTGGTTCTGCAGAAAGCAGACATCAATTGCAACATTCATTGCTGAAGCTGAATATGTAGCTGCAGGAAGCTCTTGTGCACAGATTTTATGGATACAACAACAGTTGAAGGATTATGGCATAATAGAAAAGGAAACTCCCATCCTATGTGACAACACAAGTGTCATTGCCATAACACACAATCCTGTTTTTCACTCAAGGACAAAGCACATCGATGTGAGACACCACTTCATCAGAGATCATGTGGAAAAGAAGGATATTACACTGGAGAAGGTGCATACTGACATACAACTAGTTGATATCTTCACAAAACCTCTATGTAAATCAAGGTTTTCTATGTTGAGAACTGAGCTTGGGATAATGAAGCTTGGATGAGTAAGGATAAAGATGTTCCTTAAGTAAGGGGGAACTTATACAATATTTTAATTTTCTCAAGCATTTGATATTCTTTGAAAATCTCAGTATACGAAATCAGGTTTCTCTAATAGTATCCTAAGATAGGTCACTACAACAGGTTGTTGATACAGATTTCATGAAAAAGAGGTTACTGCAGGTTGCTCACAACATTTATTATCAACATTCATTGAAACTGCAACCTCGTACCAGGAACAGTAACCTTAACCCAATGATTAAGCGGGATAATTTGGTAACTGCATTAAATGCAGATATCACTTTTTCAGAGGAGAGAGAAGAATAGCGGTTCCGACTCTGACATGATCTTTTAAAAAAAAAATTATTTGACCCACAACCACCAAATCTCAACCGTTGATTCAAGGAGTCGCTTGAGCTTCTCAATCTGAGCCATTGATGTGTTTCGAAACCATCAGTCCTTTTTAAACCGCCAAAACACCACTCATCTCCTTCTACACTAAATCATTTCAAATCTCATCTTTCATATTTTCTAATCTTCTCTGCAAATCTAGTTTCTCTCTTCTCTCATAACCTATACAGTTCATCAATGGCTGAAGCAAGAGAAACCAAGGTCGTTGAAGGAAGGCTAGTGAACCCCTTTGTGTTGCTTGGAGACGAGTCTCCTTACGAAGATAAAAACCTAATCACCAAGGTTTGGGAGCACATCACAAACAGCAAATTAGATGGGTTGTTAACCACCACCTATACAGGGTACTCTGCCCGATCCGTAGAAAAGTTCTATGCCTATGCCGCTCTCTCTGATGACAGAAAAACCATCACCTTCAAGATAGAAGAAGATGATGAGGACCATACCCTGACCGCCAAAGACATTGTGAAAACCTTCAACATCTCCAACACGGGCATGACGTACTCTGATCTAGCTTCCCATGGGTCAGAATATCTGGAAGAAAGTTGGAACCAGTTTAAACTGGATTCCGTGGAAGAGGTCTCAACTGGAAACTTTGGGAAGAAGATGCTTAAACCGGCATATGAGCTTCTCCATGATATCCTAGTCCAGACTGTTGAGGGACGGTGTGGAAGTTTTGATAAGTGCACCATCACCAGGTTCAGGATGATGATTGCTGTTGTGCGAAACGCAACAGTTGACTAGGCTGGCATTCTTTTTCAAAGGATATGGGAGGAAGCCACCAAAGCTTCAACAGGGAGAGGTTTTGGAATTGTTATCTCTTCTATTCTAAGCTATAAAAGGATCCCTCTGGAGAGAAAGATACCATATGCCCTAGGGTGGTATCTTAGAGCAAAGAAAGGGCATTCCAAGGGAGATAAGAAGGAGAAGAAAACAGGGGCAAAGAAGGTTGTTGCCCCATCTAAGAAGAAGAAGGAGAGGGAAGCTGCTCCAGCCCCCACAAAGAAGAAACCTGCACCAATCATCAAATTGCAGGATTCTGGTTCTGAAGAAGAGATCTCTATCTCTTCTGCACCCTCGACTCCCTGTATGGTTGTGATAACGGTTCCTGTGTTACCCTCAGCAACTGAGGAAGAGCTTCCAGAAATTCAGAAGCAGGCAGCTGACGTTATTGCTACTTCAGGAATCCGATGATAGAACAGGACGATGATCATACAGTGACTCTTATTCCTGATAACGATAAGGAGAATGATGTGACAGAAGTCACTGCAACTGATGCTCCAGCACCAAAAAAGATGAGAAGAAGAAATGAGTAGTAGCCAAGAAACCTGAAAAAGACACGGAATCAGCATGGCCACCCCTCCTTAATGATATGAGGCTAATTGACACACTCACTCATGTCGGCACTTCCATTGACTCCATTGACGCAGAGTCAGCTGAGAAAGTTTTGCAGTTCTCCTACAGAGCCATCTGGAAGAAATTTGTTGACGTCTTCGAGATCTGGAGATGTTCAAGACTATCTCCAGGAGCAGAGTTGGTTCAGTGGGGAAAATGGCTAGAAGTGGAGAAAATTATTCTTTTATGGATAATTAGCGTTATTGGGAGCCTGTCGGACAACAATACTGGACTCATGTCCTTGCTCAGACCTGAGTTCTTGGAAGAATATGCTAAGTCCATCATGAAGATGATCCATGGAAGGCAGGAGTTGCTATATAACCACTGGTTGGCTAAAGAGAAAAAGATGTAGGGTAAGCAATCGATGAAGCAGAGGGAAGACAACACATTGATGATCCCCTTGGCCAAGGATGTTGGGATCCCTACTGAGCTGGAACTGGCAGAAGCTCGGTAGGCTCACCTCACACCTGAGAAAGCCAATGAACACATGTTGAGGATCGCAATGAAGACAAGCAGAGCTGAATCACAGAGGCCACCCAGGATTCTGTAACAAGTGGAAGAAAGCTCGTCTCCCATACAACTCCCTGATTCTCCCACTTATACAGGTATGACAACCCTTTCCCCCATCACTACTTTGGATGACTCTGAAGAACAGCTAGTGGATTATTCAAATTCCCCTATATACCATGTCACATCTTTTGAGGGAGAACCATCAACAAAAATCCAAAAAATATACAAAGAATTCCTTGAGCAAAAAGCCGATGAAGGAGCCCCAGAGGAAGCTGTAGAGGCAGGACTCCCTGTACTGGCCATGTTAGCAGTACAGTATGCTGACCTGGATGAGGAAGCTGATGTTCCAACTGCTGAAGCAATTGTTGACCTTGACCAATCATTTGAAACCAGTCAGGTTGCTAATGAAGCAGTTGAGAAGGTTGCGGAGGTGACTGAAGCTACTACCATTAAGATAGCTAAAGTTACTAAGGAAGCAACAGTTGTCATTGCAGATGAGGAACATGTTTCTATTTCGGACCCAGTTCCTGTTGAGAAGATGAAGTCTACTAAGGTACCTAATGAAGCAACTATAGTGACTGAACAGGTTGTTAAGGGTAATCAGAGTTTTGTTGAAGAGGTTGCTGAGGAAGCAACAGTCATGGTTACTGATGTACCCGATGAAGTAACTAATGTGCCTGAACAGGTTACTAAGGGTGGTTAGGATTCTGCTAAGGAAGTGATGGGAGATGCTGAACCAGAGAGAGCTGTGGCGATAGCTTCTCCGATGAAGACCTCGACCGTGGATGCTATTTAGACAGCTTCAGCGGAGGATCTAGAAGGACAGAAGGATAAGGATGATGTGTCTTCAAGAGGCAAAAAGCTTGTTGTTGTCAATCCTGCTCCAGAAGATGGTGATGACTCATCAAGTGATAGTGATGATGAACCAGACTCTTCCCCATTCAAAGTATCTGGAAAAATCAAGCTGACAAAGGAGGAGCGGATGGGATGTATGGCTGCAGAGGAGGCCAGGTTGATGCAACAAGCTGAAGGAGAGCAAAGAGAAAGAGACTGTCAGACACTGGTCTTATTATACACTCATCAGGAATCAAGACCAGTGGTTGGGGTTGAGACTCCCATGAAGTCTCTCTTCGCAATATAATGGATATTGTTCAAGGGCTCATGAAGACTATTTAAGAGCATGAGAAACATATGGCCAACAACATTCAGAGCAACGATGTTAAGCATTCATCCTCTATGGACGAACTGAGGAAGGAGTTATCTGAACTCCCTGCCAAGATACAACAGATGATGAATGACGAATACAATACTCACTACAAATCCAGAGCTAAATTTGAGCGTGAACATAAAACTACATCTAATGTCTTGAAGAAAAGTGTGGAGGATATGCAAAGCACTCGGGCCGCTCAAGGTTTAGCTATGGGTAATATGTAAGAAAACATCTCTTCCCAGAGCAGTGATGTTACAAGTATCAAGGACAGGATTCTAAATCTTGAGATGCTTGTGAGCGAGATAAGGGCTATTCTAATGAAAATCTATCTTGTCGAAGCTGCTGAAATTACTAACCAAAGAGCTACAAAGATTGATGATGCCAAAAATAGGGAAGGTAAGAAAAATCAGAAGCAGAAGCAGGTAGATGAACCCGATGCTACCATGGTTGATACTACAACTAGGGAAATTGATGGAGAAGATGAAGAGGAAGAAGATCAAGCACCCTTGACCAGGCTCAAGCGGAGAAGATTAGATACTGGACATGGTCAGGATGCTGATCCTAAAAGAAGAAAGAAGGATGATGATGATAATACAGGTACTGGGGTTGTTGGGTCCCAAACAGCAAGCAGTACTGTATTGCACAGGTTGCTACTGCACCTACTAAGCAGAGATCAAGTAGACAGCAAACGGAAAGAGAAAGAGGACAACAACATGGTACTAGGAAAGCTGACCCAAAAGATAAACCATATATGGCTGATGTTGTTGATCCAAGCAAGAGGCTGAGTGAAGATAGATGGAGGCAGCTGATAAAGAAAGAAGGAAAAATGAGAGAGAATGGATTTCAAGGCTAGGAGTGGTTGGAACCGGGATTTCTTTATCTGATAAGAGAAACTCCTACCCTGATCAAGAAGCCCCAGATTTTATAAAGGATGAAGTTCCAGCTGAGGTTTCGATCATGCTTGATCAGAGACCAGAAAACATAGTTGATACTGCATACTGGAACTTGGTGCTCTTTGAAAAGGTCTATTTGCCTAAGGACAGGAATCCGACATTCAAAGAGATCACTCATTTCAAAAGGTCTGAATACTTCAGGTATTTCAGAGAACTCTGTAAGCTTAACGTTTTTAAAAACTTCTCTTCCTGTGAGAAAGCCTTGAAGAAATTTGAAGAGCTAGCAAGAGAATGCAGACTAAACTGGCAACTAATACTGATTAATAGAGTTAAGAAAGGAGAGCAGGTTCCTTACTGCCATGATTACTGGCTGAGATGGATACAGGTTCTTGAGATAGCTGAGCAGCTAAAGAAGTCTTATCAAGATTCTATTTCAAACTGGTGGAAGGGATCTACGTATGAAGAGGTAGTCAAACAGAATCAGCAAGCGTCTTCAGGACATGACCTAGTGAAGATGAAGCTGTTTGGGAACAAGAAACCTGATGAAGAATAGCTTACTGATACTATCAGACATTTTATGTAAGCATTCCTTGTAAAGAATTTTTGTATTCTTTTATTTCATCATTTTATTTATAATGATGTAAGCTTGTTTATTCATGTGTTGTAAAGCTTACGTTGTACTATACATGTACATCTTACATGTATAAAAGTACACATGTTCTTCTCGTTTATCTTTCTTTGCTATGGGTTTTGTCATCATCAAAGAGAGGAAAATTGTTGGGATATTTCCGTTTAGGTTTTGATGAGACAATATAATATTTTAGACAAGACTTTAGAGTACCCATATTCCACATTTTATAAGTGGATTATAGTTTGACAAAGTTTATATTTCTTAGAGATGCTAAGTTATATATATATATATATATCAGAAAGATAGAGAAAGCTGATCACAAGCAGGTTTCTGAACCATAAGAAGGTCTGAAAGGATCAGGAAACTGAGAAAGGGACGATGATCAATAAGCAGATGAAACAGAAAGCTAACTAGAAGACTGGAAGTTGTCTGCAGGATTTTGGAACAGAAAGCTGTTCAGAATCAAGAAGCTGACAAATATCAGGAAGCTGACAACTACAGTAAGAAAGCACTTCAACCTATGCAGTGAACTGTAAGTCAAACTATCCCATTCAATGCAGTACGAGGATTATATTGAATGTTATATGAGGAATGACTCCTGACATGTGTCCGTTAGAAAGAAGTTCGTGCCAAGCCAATAAGGTGATGCCACCTAGACCTGTGGCTCTGCAAAAGCACTGTAGCTGAGGAGTGGTGTCATTAATGCGGATCAGAGTAGGACATGCCTTATATTCTCAGTCTTTCAGTCGCATTAATTACAAAGATTTGGAAGATCAAATTTGAAATACGACAAGGACAGTGCCTCTCTTCAACGGGCATTTTCCTAGTGATATAAATAGAAGGATGGAGTGACCATGAATCTTTGAAATACACATTGCAATATTCATCAAGTCTTTTCTTACTCTAACTCTTTAAGCTCAGTCACTCAACCTTCAAGAGGCAATCTATCTATCAAGCAATCGAGCTACCGAGTTCAAGACTGACTTCATCACAACAGTTGAAGAAACTATATACTTTTAATCATTGTGTTGTGTGCGCTAGGTTGTTTTATTTCGGTGTACTTAGTTGAGAGGATTATATCCTTGCTAAGTTTGTAGTCTTGTATAGGATATTTGCCCTTTGTGGGATTGTGTACCCTTTGTGGGATTTGGCCTAGGAATTTGGGATTCTAGTAGGCATAACTTGTTAGGAAGAAATTTGTAAAGCTTGGTTTGTACACTACAAGAAATCACACATTTTGTGACGAATATTTTTGCGACGATAAAAAAATCGTCACAATTTGTTACTTAAAGGCGACAAATGTTATTTTCGTCATTAAAATACTAGAAATTGTGACAAAATTTTATTTTGTCACCATTGATAATTTATTCATCACTAATTTGTAAATTTCATGACGACATAAATTATTTCGTCACAATAATAATAGGTGACGATGTTAATAATAATTGGTGACAAAATTCGATGTCATAAAAATATATATTTTCACGACGATGCTATTTTTCGTCATTAATTTTTCTAAATAATTATTTACAAAATTATTTCGTCACAATAATAATTGGTTACGATTTTAATTATAATTGGTGACAATATTCGATGTCGTAAAAAATAATTTTTTGTGACGGTGCTATTTTTTGTCATTAATTATTTGAATTAATTAGTGACAAAATTCTTTTGTCACGATAATAATTGATGACGATTTTAATAATAATTGGTGACAATATTTGACGTCATAAAAAATATATTTTTATGACGATCCTATTTTTTGTCATTAATTATTTGAACTTATTACTAACAAAATTGTATCGTGAGTGCATTAACATTTTGGGTTTTGAACATTCATATGTTGGCCATTGAAATCGAGTTAATATATCAAAATTGGAAATCAATGACTTGTATTAATAAGTAATGGTACTTTATAAAAAATAACAAAAATTATATGATAATAGAAAATTGAAAAATATCAAAAATTGAATTAAAAGAAATGCATGCAGAATATTATTATATGAAACACCAGTGGTCTAGTGGTTAGAGTACCGCCTTGGGCACCCGGGTTCAATTCCCAGACAACGCACAATATTGGCATTGGTGATGTGTGCGCTGACATCAGCGCTGTGATGACATGTCATGATGACATGTCACGGCAACGCTCAAAATCCTGTGATGACAATCTGGGATGATATCCTGTGATGACGTATCATGATGACATGTCACGACATGTCACGACAACGCTCAAAATCCTGTGATGACGTGTCACAACGCTCAAAATCTGGGATGACATGCAAATTGGTGTTTTACGACTAATCACAAGTTTCAACGCAGTATGAATACTGGAAATTATGATCAAAGATTCCTCTACCAATCGCCATCGACTTCAGAGATCCCTACTGAAAACTTTTTCAAATATAAAAGTTCAGTATCTTCTCAAGAATTGGCGAATTAGGCAGGACTTCTTTGTACAGAATAACAAGTAGCGGGCCAATCTTCATCAATTTGATCGTGCGGGTCGGAACTTACCCGACAAGGAATTTCGCTACCTTAGGACCGTTATAGTTACGGCCGCCATTCACCGGTGCTTCGGTCGCCGGCTCCCCTGTCATCAGGTCACCAACTTCCTTGACCTTCCGGCACTGGGCAGGCGTCAGCCCCCATACATGGTCTTACGACTTTGCGGAGACCTGTGTTTTTGGTAAACAGTCGCCCGGGCCTGGTCACTGCGACGCTCAAAATCTGGGATGACGTGTGTGCTGACATCAGTGCTGTGATGACATGTCACGACAATGCTCAAAATCTGGGAAAGACAAATTTTAGTGACAATAAATTAAATTCGTCATGTAAGTTATATTTTTAGTGACAAAACACCATAATTAGTGACGAAATTTGATGTTAAATGTGACGTTTTATTTGTCACTATAGATGAGATGATATAGTGATGATGATCTTTAGCGTCATCAAAAGATGACTTTAGATGACGAATTCAAATAGCACCGCGAAAGATAAATTTTAGTGACAATAAATTAAATTCGTCATGTAAAGTTACACTTTTAGTGACGAAACACCATAATTAGTGACGAAATTTGATGTCAAATGTGACGTTTTATTTGTCACTATAGATGAGATGATATAGTGACGATGATCTTTAGCGTCATCAAAAGATGACTTTAGATGACGAATTCAAATAACATCACAATTTACCTAATATAACGCACTTACAGCGACGTTCTTTACGACGAAAATATTTCGTCACCAAACACCTTTTGTGACGAAAAATGGTGTTTTTATGACGAATTTTGTCGTCGTAAATTCTCAAATTTCTTGTAGTGGTAATTCGAACGGACTTAACGAAGTTCCTCCTTGTGAAGGAGTAGAGTGGACGTAGAAGACTTACACCACCTTCAAACCACTATAAACATTTGTGTGTTTATCGCTTTACTTACTTGCTGCATTACACTTATCTTGTTCTATCTATCTTGCTCAACATATCATAAGTATAATGCATAAGGTTTCTGTCAAAAGCATTCTTTGAAAAAGAAAACTGATTTTCATAAAGAAACTCTATCTAGTTTATTCCACTGCGTACTGTGAAACCGGATCAGGAACCTAATACAGCATACTGCCAGGTTACTGATCTGAGTCAGGTTGCTGCATTCATTCTTGAATCAGGAACTTATGTCACTAAAGAGTTTTAAAACTGAAAAATCGATAGAGGTTCATTCACCCCCCTCTAAACCTCTGACCACTTGGGACCATCATATATATATATATGTATATATATGATACAATATTGCATACAATTAATATTGTTGGGCCCCCACCAAACCGACCCAGCCTAGGGCCCGGCCTAGATGGAGACCATAACCAACCAGAAGGCCAGAATCGGCCCGATTGTAGACCGAACCGGCCGGAAGGCCAGAACCAGCCGAAAGGCCAGAAGGCCAGAGCAGGACCGACCCGACCCGAGCCGGCCAGGGCCGAGCCTAGTCCTAGGCTAGCCCACTTCGGCTGCTAGGGTGGGCTTGCGATTGATCCAAATTAGGTACTGTAGTCGGTGTGGTCCAAAAGTTTTATTATTCAAGTTATTTCTAGAAAATCACGTAGATGACCAGAAATTGAGGTCATCATCACAAGAGCTCAAAAGACTTAGTTTATTTCAACAAGTCTTCAAGGAAGGAAACAAATCAAGATCGAATCATATCCGATTTAGATAAATTTTAACCCGATTTTTCCTTATCTAGACCCTAAAATCAGGGAATTTGAGTCTTATTCGCCAAGTAAAGTATCTAAGACCAAGTCTATAAATAAGGTCTCAATTATCATTCATGGGAATCGAATTCGTGGTTCCGAAATCATTGTATTCAAGCAATTAGAGAGCTCTTTTCTGTCAATTCTTATATAAAAAATATTATGTCCGGCCAAAACTGACCGACCAGAACGAGCCGAATAAATTTGTCCGAGTAGGCATTGGGCCAGTGTTTTCCTATTTTTACTCAATTTTCATACTTTTTATTCGGTTCGATTTCTTTGAGCTGGATCGATATTTTTGGTGTTTGGCTAGGATTTTGTGCTCTACAAAATCTAACGTCACCAAATATTATAAATAGGAAGTATAAAACTTATGAACTTATATATTTTCTATTAAAATCTACAAATTAAGTATATGAAAATATCATTTATAAAAAATTATATAAAATTATATCATTTATACTTATAAAAAATTAATAAAACTCACTTTTTATGTCCATTTGCCGGATTATATAAATAAATCTTCAATATTAATCTTGAAGAATAGAAAGTCAATGCTATTTATAAGAGTGATAATATGTCAATGATTTTTTTTCCATATATCTTTCAAATACTTTAAATATTTTATTATGAAATTTCATTGTCATCTATATAAAACCATCTAATCTTATTTCCACTTTCTAAACTAGAAATACAAATATTTATTATTTTATAATTTATAAATTATATATATTCAATTTTGCACAATTTATGTATATCCATAAATCATTTTGTGGTATGAAAATCATTTTGTATATACATGAAAATTTTGAGAGAAAAAAAAAAGATCATATTTGATATGTTATAAATTTATCATGATTTATGTAAATAATGTACTAATATCATGCTAAACGTTCATAAAAATTGTGAATAATAATTTGTACCTAAATTTAAATCATTATATATATCCACGAAAAAATTAGCAAAAAATATATCTCTTTTAATGTGAGAATAAATAATGTTTCATCCAAGATTAAAAAACAATTGTAAATTTGAAATTTCATTATAATGGTAGCATGAAGTTTCTAATTATATGAACAATGATAAAATATTTTACTTTCTGTTGTTATATAGTTTCATGGTTTTAGATTTATTAGATTTTGAAATGTTTATCATCAAATATGATTTTTCTAAGAGATAAATTTTAATTTTAGAGCATTTGAAAAAAAAAACTATATAAATAATATCATTGTTTTTACACTCATTATGAATAAGTTATTGAACATATATTTGCATAAGTTTTTTTTTCCAGGTCAATTGTGACAAAAATAAATTGTAAAGTAGTCAAATAACGTATGATGAAAATAAGAAATATTCTAAATTGGTAAATTATATGAGTAATAGATTAAATAGAAATAACTTAAAGAACTATATTGTTTTTTATGACCACCATTTTTGTATCAAAAAATTACTAACATTTGAAACTTATTTGCTACATCATACATGTACCAAATGAGGTTGAAATATTATTGAGAATTGATTATAATATTTAATAATATCATCATTTTACACTCATTATAATGAATAAGCTATTAGCATATATTTGTATAAGTTTTTTCCAAACTAATTGTGACAAAAACAATTAGTAATAAAGTAGTCAGATAATGTATGATGAAAATAAGAAATATTTAAAATTCATAATTTATATGAGTAGTAAATTAAATTGAAATAACTTTAAAGAAGTATATTGTTTTTCATAATTAACATTTTTATATCAAAAATTAATTGACACTTTAAATATATTTGTCTATACATCACACAGATACAAAATGAGATTGAAATATGATCGAGAACTTGATTTTTTTTTCATAAATTAAAGTTTTCACATCAAATCGAAATAATTAAATTTAATGATTGTACATCACGCAAGTAGTAAATTAGACCAGAATTCTTTCAAGAAATTTATTATTTTTCGTGTTCCACATTTTCCTATCTAAATATATAAATTATAAAATTTATATGTCCGCGCATCACACGGGACTTATACTAGTATATATAACTTTATAATTTGGTTGAATGAAAATACATTCGTTGATAAATAATAAGTATTGGCATATCTCGATGTAATATTTTGTTAGTTTAACTTATCCAATCACATTTAACTTATTTAATTGGTGAAATCTTTTGGATTTAAATAAACTAATTAAAATAATTTACTTTTGAAATGATCTAGAAGACTATATTTTTATTATCACTCATGCAAGTTACACTAAAAGAAAAATGGATATTTACGATAAGATTTTTGCGACAACAAAAGTAGTCGCGAAAAGTTTAGTTATTGTAACAATAAATTGTCGCAAAAAATGTTAATAGTAGTCGACAATAAAAAATTATTTACGACAAGACTTTTGCGCTAATAATTTAGCGACAAAATGTTGTCGCAAAATGTTCTTGCGACAACTATTAATGTTCTTGCGATAACATTTTGTTATCCCAAATACTCATTTTGCTTGTACTGTTAATCTGATAATATATATTAAATGAAGCACGTCTTTCCTATTCGAGTCCCAATCAAACCCGACCCAGGTTCAAATACTAATAAATATTCATTTTCTTTCACTTTCAATTTTTACTATCTCTGTTTTTTTTTCTTTCTTTTGGGAGAGAGTTGAAATTATTCTATGTTTTAATTGTTATAATCAAAATTATTTTATGATAGCATATTAATAGTTATATTCATTGATAAGTAGACGCAATTAGCTCAACATATAGGGCGGCCCCTAACCCAAATAAATCCAGGAAAGATTTGTTATTAACTGAAAATAGAAATATCCTCCCAAAATTATTTAGATATTTATAGAAGTAGCTTGAAAATTTGAAATATTTAGACAGAGTAGATTAAATTGAGCATTAATTGGGAGGCCAATTATGAAAAGTCCGTTGGAAAAAGAAGTTTCTCATAAGAAATCCGCAGAATGTAAATCCCATATCATTCTGTCAGCTCATCAAGACTGAAAAAGACAATGAAAAACAATATTTGTCTTATTGAAGGATTATATAAAATATAAATAAATAAATATTTGGACTTTTCAGTGAGGAGAAATAAAATTGTCATGAAATTGCACAACTGCCAATTTGAGTCATGTCTTCTTGGGGTCTACTTTAAAATAAATATGGCACATGATTCCTTTTCTACTCTCTTTGAGCAAAAAAATTTTAGACTTGTAGCATTAAATATGGTACATAAAGTTGTAGACATGCACATTTAATCTTTAAATGGTGTAACCCCAAAAAAAGGAGAAAAATAGAATGTGAGAGATGATTACAAATGATTATTAACATATCTGTAAAAGTTATTAAACTAACTAAAAAAAACGCAATATATGAATTTTAGGATTGCATATCCATTTTGTACAATAAATAATCAGAAAAATGGGATTTTAGGACATTAACTATTGAGGATTCTTCACTTAGGATACTAAGGATCTTCTTCATGTCCATCAATTCATCTATTTATAGATGAGAAATTCTATCCATTGAAGGGAGGGATATATTTTTTTTCATTAAATGTTACGATTTTATTGATTTTCATTCTTTCTTTGTGATCGTTTTTCAGTGGGGAACAATATTGTGTTGACAGTTCTTCTGCAATTGTCAAAGTGTGTCTATCCTTGCCATTGACCATCTTGTAGTGAATGAATAAATACTTCATACTAGCGTGTGTTGGTAGTTTTTGATCTAGTAGTATCTTCCTTAGCAAGTCAAGGGTCTTGCTATGAATTTTACTTATTATATCATCTTATTCCTTGATATATCTTCAAATTTTTTACAATATCTTCGTTTTCTTACGGTGTTTTCAACTTCCTTCTAGATCTAGTCTTATTCTTACAAGATTATCAAACAAATTCAAAGAAAACTAAATTATATTACATTTTTATTTTGTTTCCATATCAAAATTTAAACAAGTGTTTCCTAACAATCTGAGAAATAGATTTGAGTAGAACTTATCCTCCAAAGTTACCTTATACTCCTCTTTGATATTTAATAAATTCTTCGATTTTTCTTCTTCTTTTAATCAGTTTATAAGGACCTTGCAAAAATATCTTGTAATATGAGGTATTTCCATTTGTCTATTGAAGAAAATAAACAAATTTAGCCAAATCATACGAAATATTCGGGTTCTTAACCAACCCCCCCCCCCCCCAAAAAAAAGCAAAAACAAAACAATAAAGTGTGAGGTTTAAGGAAGAAAAATGAAGAATAGAAATTTAGTTGTATAATGAGTTGGAATTGTATAACAAAAATTGGGGGATAATACATTATATAAAAGAAAGAGAGAATTTAAGGAAAGAGAAAAATGAATGGTTTGATTTGGATATTAAGAGAATAAAAATTACAAGAAAAATGAGACGTGATTCTTGGTAATGAATATGATAAAAGTTAAACAACCACACCTAACTAATTTAACAATCCAAGGAAAAATAAAATAAAATACAAGTTGTAACTACTTGGTCTAATACTAATTTTACAATTGAAAGGATAAATCAAATAGATTAGTTGAATTGCTGACACAGAACATGAAAAATCGGCAAACGTAATTAAATTGCGGGAACTGATCAAGAAAAACCGACCAATCAGTTTAGAGAGCTACATTTATACCATCTCAATCAACCTATGTGTTTGTGAGTGAAACATGAACTTTATTTAATATATAGTAACTGATATATATATATATATATATATATATATATATATATATATATTAGAGAGAGAGATTAGAGAGAGGGCTCACAAACCATATATATGCTAAAGGGTTCCGAATAATAGTCTAAATATATTAAATATATATATTATCTTAAGCAAGATTATTATTTCAGACATTTATTTATCAGGATTTCACTTTAACATAAAAATCATTCAAATAAAATCACTATAAATTTGAAACTCTTAGTCTGAAAATATATAAACAATATGTTGATTAATTGTATGAATTCGTTCTACAATATATAAATGGTTTCTTGAATTTATTTTATATATGCATTGGTAACTTAGAGAAAATTAATTATTAAGAGTAAGTCTCCTATAAGACCGTTCCACAAATTTTTATTGCATTGTATGAGACGGGTCAATCCACAACCCAATCACCCACAACCTAAATCTTACAATTCACAGTGTGAGACGGGTCAACTCACAACTCAAACCTTACAATTCACATGTTATTTATGGATGATGTGGCTCCATCTCACCATTCATGAGACCGTCTCATATGAGAATTTGTGAATTATTAATTGTTAATTTTCGGATTTTCTGAATTTGAGTCATGATATATCCGATTTGATAATAGTGTTTAGTTGACATCATGCAACTAGAAGCTGAATGGGTGTCATTAGAAAGAAACATGGGTGTTTGCAAGGCACGACAGAGATGTGAGTGGGCAAAGAGATGCAAGCCCACTCATATATTCATTTTTTAATCTACAATCTATCAGTCTTATATTTGATATTTTATCTTATATTTTATTATTTTTAATATATATTTTATAATTATTAATAATGTCATTTCTATATGTTACTTGACATGTAATAACCTTATATTTTATTATCTTTAATATATATATTATCTTTAATATATATTTTATAATTATTAATAATGTCATTTCTATATGTTACTTGACATGTAATGACGATTAGAAAAATAAATTAAATACAAATTGAAATAAATGATGACATCAAACTCATAACGCTCTATTTAAATCATATGGTTCTAATCAAATAACAAAATCTCAAATAAATTTGAATCACATATCAAATTGGGACCACAAGTCTTAACAAATTATATCTAATATCCCTATTCTGCATTCTTCACTCCATTCCATCCAGCGTGATTAAAAAAAATAATAATAATAATTCTTACCATCCTCGAGGCAAATAAACTATACAATTTAATTGGAATATTCCTATAATTTATGATACCACCATTACAAAAAATAAAACTGTTATCCTGAAAGGAAATTAGTATATACTGTAAGCATAACAATATTATTTGTAGAAAACTAAGAGTTCAATTCTGATTTCAGTTTATATGGTTCATGGTGCTAATAATTACATCACACACATATGTACCTTGGATTCTTTCCAAGTTCCTAGAAGAAATTACACCTTAATAAATTAATATGTCAATTTATCTCAACTTGTATATTGTAAGGTTTTTATCAATTTAGGACTTGAAATATAAATAAATTATTAATTTGAGACTTTAAAGATAAAAACTATTAATTCAAGAGTTAAAAGATAAAACTATCATACACACACATAATTAAGGTTTTATTAGACATCACCATAATGTGCTCATCCGGTTCCAAAAAGGGGAACCGGACCGGTTCGGAACAGTTGACCCGGTTCCGGTTCGAACCGGAACTAGGAACCGGTGGGTTTCACGGTTCGGCATTTTCCAAACCGCCGAACCGGCGGTTCCAACCGCCGGTTTCCATATATATATATATATATATATATATATATTTTAAATGATGCATTGACACGTGTACGGCTGAGATTAACTAGCCATTGATCATAAAATAGTCGTTGGAAACCGAACCAGGGGTTCAAACAGCCGGTTCATGATCAAATTCGAAATCAACAGTCGTGATCACACGACCGTTGATGATCTACAGCCAAGATCATCCGAACCGCCAGTTCAACCAAACCGGAACCGGTGGTTCGAACCGGCCGATGCATTTATTTTTTTTAATTTTCAATGAAATCTATAAATACCCTCATTCCATTTGTATTTTTCACACCAATCTTGATTCAATCTCTCTCTCAATTCAACTCTCTCAAGCTCACACTTTCCATCTTTGATCAATTTCTAGTGATACTTTATTTTTATGTTGTTCTTCAATTTTATTTCACTTCTATTCGTAAAAAAAAAATATATATCTCGAAGAGGTTCTTCATCCGCCAGTTCATCTCGTGGAAAGAGAAAGAGTCTGATGCCAATGCCGCCACCACAATCTTTCCACGATGGTGATGATCTTGATTATATTGAGTCGTATCAATATAATCAAGATGATTTGGAGGCAACGTTAGATCCTAATACCGCTGCCATCTTTGCCGAAGAAGAAGAGGAGGTGCCGAGAGAAACACAAGAGAGTGGCAACACAACATGCACTACTACTCCTTGACAACCTTCTACGCTTCGGAGTGACATTTTCTCCTTTCATTTTAAGAAGGAGAAAGTGCCGAATAACAACACCGACTACATAGTCACGTGCAATCATTGTGCGAAGATGTACAAATTCAAGCATGAAAGAGGCTATGGGACATTCAACATTCATTTGTTGAAAAAGTATCCCGACAAGGTGGGCATAGATCGAGGGCAAACACAACTTTGGGGATTTACCGGTTCTTCTCAAGATGGAGGTATGGATGATTTAACTTTTAAATTTAGTCAATTAAACCATAGGAGAGGCGTAGTTGAATTAGTTATCGAAAAACATCTTCCATTTAATTTTTCTTGTGATGATGCTTTCGAAAAATACACTAGCACTTATTTACAACCGGCGAGTAGAAAAATATCTAGAAACACTGTTACTAGGGATATAGAAAAAATGGTAGGAGAATATAAATTTAAATTAATTGAAGACCTTAAAATTTTAAAACAAAAAGTTTCTATATGTAGTGATATTTGGAAGGATCCTTATAAAATGCATGATTACATGGGTATTACTTGTCATTGGATAGATGACGCATGAAATATTCAAAAATGTTTAATTGCATATATTGATTTTGATGAAAGACATTCGGCTATAGGAATTGCACAAAAAATTAGACATGTTTTAAATGATTATGGTATATTAAGAAAAATATTTTCCATAGGATTTGATAATGCTAGTGGTAATACGGCTAGTTTACCTTACTTGATTGAGTTTTGTCGACCTCTGATTGGAGGAAAAAAAATTCATATTCGTTGTATGTGTCATTGTTTAAATTTATATGTTCAAGATGGATTAGAATAATTAAAAGATAATAGATGCAATTTATGAAATTGCTAGCTCTACAGCCTATCATAAAAAATGGGCTAGGTTTTTTAAGAAAAATGGTTTGGAAGTTAAAAAATTTATAGTCGATGTGCAACATCGTTGGAATTCTACTTATTATATGCTTCAAGATTCTTATGAGTATAGACAAATGCTTTGTGAATTTTATTTAGAAAATCCACATGATAAAGTTGTTTTATTTGAAAATTCATGGGATACATGTCTTAATTTAATTCAACTTTTAAATTTTTTTGAAGAGGCAACTAGAGAATTAAGTGGTTGTTATTATCCTACTTCTCCTATATCTTTAGATCATTGTGTGAAAATTGCTCTTATTTTAAATGAATATTCAACATGTGATATTTTAGGTAGCACATGCTTAGTAATGAAAACTAAATGGTTAAAATATTTTAATGAAATTCCCGGTATATTTTTATGTGCTAAGTTATTAGATTCTAGGATTAGAGAAGATGGCTTAGAAGAATTGCTAAATATATATTATAATGCATTGTTCCCAAATATGATATTAGGAGATTATGATTTATGTGATTATGTTCCTAACCCTAGTGAAGTTGTAAGTAGAACTAAGAAAAATTTATACGATTTGTTTAAAGAATATAAACAAATGTTAGGTGATTCTAGTAATGCTATAAGTGATCAAAATGTAGGAGGTAGTAGTCAATCGACACAATCATCTAGTTTTCATGCTGCTCCGGCACTTAGTAAATTTTACGATTACGAGCTAGAGGTAGTAACCCTTATCAAGAATTAGATAATTATTTAGGTGCCACATTTAAACAAATTATATTTGAAAATCCTATAGATTTATTAAAGTGGTGGTCAAGAAGGACCACTACTTATCCTATTCTAACGACTATTGCTAAGGAAATTTTTGCAAGTCCCGCCACCACCGTTGCGGTCGAACATGCTTTTAGCAAAGGAGGACACATGTTGAATCCAAGAAGATCCAAGTTGACGAAAGAGAATGTACAAAACATTACTCTCCTTGAAGATTGGGTGAGAGCAAACAACTGTCAACAACATCTCGATCTCTCGTATTTAGACAACGATGGAGATGACATGTATGGATCCAATTCAAATACGTCCTCCTCCGCCGGAACCAATGAATGAAGGTAAGTTTAGGTGAGTTAGAGAACTACGTGAGTTTTGATTCCTTCGTTTTGATAAGGATATGTAGGCAATTTCATTCTATGTTTGGAAGTTACACTTTCAATCTTAGAATGAAACTCAAGCTCTTTCAAAAAATTTTTCCTCTTCTTCAATTTATTTTATACAAAGATGAAAAAGTTGTAATATTTTAAATTCAAGTCTTCAATATTGTAGTATGATTCATCATTGATGATTGTAATATATTGAGTTGTAATATATGATTTTGAACATATGTTGTACTTGTATTTCTAAATTTCTAATGTTTTATTGTAATTTTTTAATTGATTGTATTTTATTAATTTTCAATCATTTTACTTTGTTAAAAGTCTTCAAAACTTTATATAACAATCTAAAAACTAAAATTATGAAATATTAAACAATTCATGCCAAAAAAAACAAGAAAAATATAAACAAAAACAAAAAAAAAAACCAAAACCGAACAACTGGTTTCGGTTTAACCGGCGGTTCCGAACTGGAATCGAAACCGAGCCCTCCATGGTTCGGTTCCGGTTCGCCCTTTCCCGACTGGCCGAATTGCCAGTTCGAAATCGAAACCGACGGTTCCGAACCGGCTGAGCACGTCTAACCATAAGTCTTGTAGTTCCAGTAGTATCTCACTTTTATAAATATACAGATTCAAGTTTTCTAATCTTTATTTCCTCCATTTCACTCCCTCTAGCTCATTACAGAAAAATATTTCATTTGACACCTTCCAAATTTAAAGTAGTTTTTCAAATAATAACAACAACATGAATAATAATAAAATCTTGAGATGTCAAATATAATGTTGTTTGTATAAGATTTTGTGATAATTTCATCTTTCAAACATGACATCAACAATTTGTTTATCTTTTAAATTGTAAATTGATAGGTAATCTATTTTTGAGACCAAGTAAATTTGTTATTTTTACGATAATATAAATATGTAAATAGTTGAGGGTGAAGGCAAAAAGTGATTAAGGGTGAAACTTTCCAACAACAAAGCAGAATGATGGGTGACAGGCCAACCCCTCTTCCATCTGTCCATATTTTATTGGGTGGATTGTCACGTGATTCTCACCCCTTTCCTCAATGGACCACACTTCTAATCATCATATTATTATTTTTCTTTTTATTTATTTATTATTATTACATATTATCATTCGACCCCTTCAATTATCCATATTCCTATTCCCCACCCCCAACCCCACGTGCCTCTACTTTTTTCATTACTATCACACGAGGGCATTTTAATTTGCTAGGTCTTTATAATAGTACATATAATCAGATTAAATTATTATTTTTGTTTCAAAATTATTGTTGGATTTTATGGCATCTCTCAGTTTAGGTCCCGAGTTCTACTTCATATTATTGTAGTGGTAATTTATGTGTAAGTTTATTAACCTAAAGCTAGTTTCATACCCTCTGGCTCAAATAAATACTCATTTTTAACAAACTTTTTTTTCCGAAATAAGTGTATGTATATGATTTTAAGAAATATTTACTTATATTTTAATAAATTGTCTTCATTTTTTTCTCTCAAATCTAAAGATATTGTAGTCCTATATAAAGATAATTATTGTAAAGTTACATATATAAATGTACTTAAATATGTGGAATTTAGTCTTCTAACACGCTTCTTTAATCATTAGACAAAATTATAAATCAAAATTTATTTTGAAATAAATAGAGTAATATTTAAGAGTAGTTTCATAGTTATCACCATAAAAGAAGAATTATTCGATACATGGGTCGGAATATATACAAATAAGTTTTAAGTATATTCTTTTTATTTAGTAAAATCTAAAATTTGTCTTAAATTTGATTCCCGATTAGTATTAGAGTAGCAAGTTGGCCCATAATTTTTCGTCAATCAAACTTCGAATCTTTTAATTTGGACTCTAGCTAACATTTTGCTTAAAAGTGCAATTTAGCCTTGGTTTAACTGATTTATTAAATCTTTATTAAAATTAACTCATCATCTCATGCATACATCTCGTGATATGTAAAAAAAAAAAAAAAGCTTAATACATTAAATCAAATTACTCGAGCTACGAAGTTTATATATTTATACTCCCTCCATCCACATAATCAAGATTGCTATTTTTGTCTATCCCATAAAAATAGACTTGTTACTACAATTGATATGCATTTTAATAATCAATTTTGGACTCAACATCCCCAACACTGCTCTATTTTCATTTGATTTTGCAAATTTTCATTTCCAATACTGTTGTAAAAACCAATGCTAATTTTTTGTAACCGTTCATTTCCAATGCTGCTATAAAAACCAACGCTAATTTTTTGTAACCGCTAACCCTTCACTAGGTTAGCACTGATGGAATCCTGCAATATTTTTTTTTCTTTTTTCTTTTTCATTTATTTAATTCATTCTTTTCCTTTCTTTTCATTTCTTTTCTTTTCATTCTTTTTTATTCTTTCTTCTTATTTTTTTATTCTTCCTTTTATTTTGAGTGCTATTATGATATGTTATTTAGATAATCATAAAAATTATAATTATTAAATGTACATAAAATTTAAAATGGTATACAAATCATAAATATATTATTTAAAAACATAGCATAAAATTAATATGGTATATATGGATAATGATATGAAAATAATGTTGATAAGTTAATCTAGTTGATTCACAAAATAGATATTGCAAAATCAATTAATATCACAAAATATATATTGTTACCAACTAATATGATATAGATGTTGATAAGTTCAACCAATTGATTTTGCAAAATATCAAATATAAATATTATTGAATAAGTTTACCCAATTAATATGGTATAGATAATGATATGAATATGATGTTGATAAGTTCAACTAGTTTATATCGTAAAATAGAATTAATTATAAAATAAAAAAGATCAAAATATCGTAAAATATTGTTATTATTTAATTATATTATAAGATTTAAACACAATAACACATTCATATATAAATTATAAAATAATAAAGATAAAAAATTTATAAATTAACAATGATTATGGATATGACTAAATATATGACAAATAAAGAAAACATAAAATAATAATAATAATAATAATAATAATAATAATAATAATAATAATAATAATAAGGAATAAGGAATAATATATTATAGAATATTCCATTTTATTGAAATAAATAGTGCAGACTGCTGGAGATGAGCGATAATTTTTACATCAAGGTAGTGCAAAATTTACAGTATTTCACTGTGCAGTGCTGAAGATGCCCTTAATTAATGTACAATGATATTACCCAACTTCAACTTCCTATATTACTTTTTGAAAAATTGTTTCATTCAATGTGTTACCTAATTAATAAAATTTAAGGGTATAAATGAAATTACAAATATTTTAACTACATAAATTACACTTCCTTAATCTGTGTGAAAATAATTATAAATTTATCTTTGTGGGACAAATGTAGTATATATATACTTGATTAATTATATCATTTAAACTTATATATATATATATATATATATATATATATATATATATAAACAGTGCCATGTATAGTGTTTAGTGGAATTGGGAGAACATTTTAAACATGATATCATTTTATTAGTATAACAGATTTTGAGAAATATTTATAGTTGTCTATATTTGTATATGCTACAAATAGTAGGTGTATATGATTATTTGAAAAAGTAATAAATAATAAATATTTCTTAATAATAAAATATTAAAAATATATGAAATATTAGTGCCAAATACATGTTCCACTTTGAAATAAGAAAATCACAGAAGGAGAAGAAAACCAAACAAATAATTTTTTTCTAAATAAAGATGGTTGAGAATAGGGATTTCTTCTTCAGGGAATCAAGTTTCTAGCCCAATAAATTTTTAGAAACAATTTTTCTTTCATTTTCTTATTGATAATGATAGTAACGTAAGAACAAAATTATCTGAAAAGCTCATTCTTTTGGACATATCTGCTACCATACTTTCAGACACATTGCAGATGATGGCTAGACCATATTATAAGAATTCGTTACCGAATCATCTATTCTTTAATTTATTATTACACTCAAATGACAGTGGAAGTATTTGAAGTTTCCATTTTTGGCCTTTTCTATAACTAAGAAAACAATGTATGCAATATAATATTGCCTATTTTGAAGTCTAGATTTATATAATATAAGATTCGATATGTGATGTACATGAAATTTTCTATTTCAATATATGTTTCATCTTTTATATGGAAATAATAATCATATATCATGTATATGAAATGATATCATTAAGTAACATATAATATATGTAGGTAGTGGTGCCCACAGTTCGCCGGAAATCGGAACCAGCCGGTTCGAAACCGGCGGGAACCGTTGACCGGTTCCGGTTCCAAATCGGAACCGTAAACCGGTTTCAGCCGGTTCGGTTTCAGTTCGTGTATTTGCGGTTCAGGAACTGGCGGTTTAACCGCCGGTTGAACCGGCGGTTTATGCTTTTTATTTTATTTTATTTATGGACGAATGAGGGAGTGCCATGTGTCCGCCGGAGCTCCGGCGAAAAGTAGCCGTTGTCGCCGGAACCGGCGGTTCGAAACCAGGCCGAACCGGCCCGCTAATTTTTTTTTTTTTTTAATTTGACTGTTGGACACGTGTTCGGCCAGGATCACTCGACCGTTGGAGATCAACGGTCGAGATTTGCAGACCGTTGTGAACCGGCGGTCGAACCGCCGGTTCCGGCGATTTTTTTTTTTTTTTTTTGAAATTTCTATAAATACCCCCTCCCCCCATTCATTTCCTCACACCATTCCAACACTTCTCTCTCAATTCTCTCTCAATTTTCAAGTTGCAATTCAATTTTCAATTCTAAAGTTTCAATTCTCAAGTTCTTTTTTTCAATTCTCAAGTTCCAATTCAATCGAAAATATCTCGAAGAGGTTCTTCTTCCGCCGGTTCTTCTCACCGAGGAAAGGCGCCGATGCCTACACCACGAGATGTTGAAGTCGATGATCTTATCGATCAATACACTCCTCACTCTCATTGGAGCGAGGAGTACGCCAATTTGGAGGAGGCTCTCGGACCTTCGACCGCCGCCGACTTTGCCGAAACCGAAGTGGAGGAGGAGCAGCCGGAGGACCGTCCAACTCAAGAGAGTGACACACGTAGCCGATCCACTACGACACTTCGAAGTGATATTTTCTCCATACATTTTAAAAAGGAGAAAGTATCAAATTCGAACGTGGACTTCGCGGTGACGTGCAACTACTGTGGAAAGAACTACAAATTCAAGCACGGAGGGGGCTACGGAACGTTCAACAACCACATCATCAAGAAGCATCCGGATAAGATGGGGAATGACCGCTCTCAAACCCATCTTCCTCGACAAAATATCGGTTCCACTTTGGGAACCGGAGGTAACGACCCTAACTTCCTTTTTAAATTTAGTCAATTAAGTCATAGGAGAGGAGTAGCCGAATTAATTGCTAAAAAACATCTTCCTTTTCAATTTCCAACCGACGATGATTATGAAGAATTTACTTCTCAAGTTTTTCAACCCGCTAGTAGAAGAATATCTAGGAATACCATTACACGTGACATAGATAAAATTGTAGGTGAATATAAATATGCTTTAATTGAAGAATTAATAAATTTAACACAACGAGTATCTATTTGCTGTGATGTGTGGAAAGATCCTTACGGAAACCATGATTATTTAGGAGTAACGTGCCACTGGATAGATGATGCATGCAGGGACGGAGCTAGGGGGGGGACTGGCGGCGGCGGCCGCCCCCCCAAATTTTTTGACTGAACTATTTATATATATGTATATAATGTAATTTTAGTTAAAACTACGAATTTCGCCCCCTCGAATTTCAAAGTTTTGATAAATATTCCAAAAAAAATATTTCGCCCCCCTCGTTACCAAATCCTGGCTCCGTCCCAGGATGCATGGAACATGCAAAAACGATTAATTGCCTATGTCGAATTTGATGAAAGACATAGTTCCGTAGCAATTGCTAGAAAAATAATAAAAATTGTTAATGATTATGATATAGTGATAAAAATATTTTCGATTGGTTATGATAATGTCGCTCCTAACACCGCTAGTATACCCACATTAAAGGAATTTTGTAGGCCTCCAATAGATGGTAAACTTTTTCATATTCGTTGTGTACCCCATTGTTTGAATTTGTGTGTACAAGATGGTTTAACCGTTTTGCATGATAAAATTAAACCTATTACGGATGCAATTTATGAAATTGCTAAATCAACACAATACCATAAAAAATGGGCAAGATTTTGTAAAAATAATGGAATGGAAGTTAAGAAATTTGTGATGGACGTAAAACATAGATGAAATTCAACTTATTATATGCTTCAAGATTCTTATAATTATAAAGAATTGCTAATTGAATTTTATAAAGAACACCCACATGAATTGATATATTTGAATAGCAACTCTTGGGATGCATGCATTAATTTAATTCAACTTTTAAAAAATTTTGAAGAAGCCACTAGAGAATTAAGTGGCACTTATTATCCTACTTCTCCATTAGCCTTAGATCATTGTGTTAAAATTGCTTTAATTTTGAATGAATATTGTGCATGTCCTATTATAGGTGAGACTATTATAGCAATTAAAGCAAAATGGTTAAAATATTTTCACGAACTTCCCGATATATTTTTAATAGCTAAATTATTAGATCCTAGGATTAGAGAAGATGGTCTAATGGAATTATTACGCATGTATTATAGTGCTTTGTTCCCCCATTTTATTTTATCCGATTATGATGCAGTTGACTATGTTCCAAATTATGTAGAAGTTGCAACTAGAGCTAAAACATATTTGTATGATTTATTTAAAGAATATAAAACCTCATTAGGGGATGATTGTGGGGATAATTTAGGTGCTCAAAATGTAGGTGGTAGTAGTAGTTTTTCACATAATCCATATAATGTTAGTGGTCTTAGTGCATTTTATGATTTTTATGATAACCGAACACAAAAACGAGCTAGGGAGTCTAATCCCACACAAGAATTATATACATATTTAAGTTGTACATTTGAATATATTTCTTTTGAAAACTCTGTGGATCATTTGAAGTGGTGGTAAAAAAGGATCAACACTTATCCTATTTTAAGTCATATTGCAAAAGAGATTTTTGCAAGTCCTGCCTCCAACGTTTCCGTCGAGTGCGCCTTCTCCAAAGGACGACATATGTTGAATCCAAAAAGGGCAAAATTGACCGTAGAGAATGTTTAAAACATTACTCTACTTGAAGATTGGCTTCGAGCCAAGAAACGTCAATAAAATCTAGATTTATCTGTCTTTGATGACGATGGCCCCGACGAGTATGACTACGATTCCAACACATCCTCCTCCACCGGAACTAATGGATAAGTTTGAGGTAAGAGAACTACGTGAGCTTTGATTCCCTAATTTAATTTAGGGATACGTAGGCAATTTCATTCTAAGTATGAAATTCACTTTCAAACTTAGAATGAAACTCAAGCTCTTTCATTTTTTTTTTCCTCACTTAATTGAAATGAGCAAGGAATGTTGTATGGTAAATGATAGTGTCTCAAACAAAGGAAGAGATAATGAGATGTGTCTTAGATGCACGTCTTAATATGTCCTCCTTTCTTTGAGACACATCATTTACCACACAACATTCTTTGCTCATTACAATTAAGAGAAATAGGAACTACGTGAGCTTTGATTCCCTAATTCAATTTAGGGATACGTAGGCAATTTTATTCTAAGTTTGATATTCACTTTCAAACTTAGAATGAAACTCAAGCTCTTTTTTTTTTTCCTCTTTCAATTTGTAATTTGTAAGTTGTAATTTTTTTTAATTCAAATTTAGAAGTTTGTTGTTTGTAAGTTGTAATTTTTTTAAATTCAAACTTAGAAGTTTGTTGTTTGTAAATTGTAATTTTTTTTTAATTCAATCACTAATTATTCGTTATTTGTAAGTTGTGATTTTTTTTAATTCAAACTTAGTGTTTATACTTTGTAAGTTGTAAATTTTGGATATTTATACAAAGTTGTATATTTTTTAACATAAATTATAAATACATTGTTAAAAAAAAAATCGAAAAACCGGAAAACCGGCCGGTTCGAACTGAAACCGACGGTTAAACCACCGGTTACAAACTGGAACCGGAACCGAACATACCCCGGTTCGGTTTCGGTTAGACCCTCCCCGGTTTTCCGAACCGCCGGTTCGGAACCGGAACCGGCGGTTTATCGGTTAGACCCTCCCCGGTTTTCCGAACCGCCGGTTCGGAACCGGAACCGGTGGTTTAACCGAACCGGACACCACTATATGTAGGGATAATTATGTAGTACACCAGTAGTATTAAGTGTTTTTTACTGCGGTAATTTTTATGTAAGGTAATTTTTATTTTTTGGGTTGTGGGCTGCATTGGGCCTCTTTGCACTGATTTTAAATCCGGGTTACAATACATATAGACCCTTTCATTGATTTTTTTTTTTTGCTACATGCATTTGATTTTGCTTGAATCACACCACACCAACGGTTGTAGTGATTTAATTAATCATTGTAAAGTAATTATTTAGCAGATATAAATTCAAATCATTGTAAATGAATTACCACATAAATATCGATCTTGCTACGTGCATTTCGTTTGCATATGAATTAAATCTTGTATTGATTTAATTAATCATTGTAAATTAATTATTTTGCATATATAAATCCAAATCATTGTAAATGAATTATCACGAAAATATTGGTTCATTTTAAATATGATATTGCATTTAAAATAAAACGTATATATTTTATGTAGATTGAAACAATGAATTTTTTTAATGTTAATCGTGTATTAATTAAGGCATCCATAGCATGGGATATGATCTATGGTGCCATTGTGTTGGATGGTAACCGAAATAATGATTGTTAGAAAATGAAATCAAATATGTATTCAATAAATTTAATATTCTATTTTACCCAAATAATATTTTGGTGAATATAATGTGGAACATTTGTATCAAATCCAAATCTAAAAATGACTTGAGATACCAAAATCCATCCTATTCGAAGTCATATATTCTTAGAGATATGAAAATCCATTCAAATCAAATCCAAATCTAAAAATGGTTTGAGATGTGTATCAATTATTGTAACTCAATCTTATACAATGGATGATGATATTAAAAATGTATCAAAATCCTAATCTATATAATCAAAAGATTGTGCTAAATCATAAATCATATATACAATCCGATAAAATAGGATGCAACCAATATCTGATGAAATAGTATGCAACCAATATCCAATGAAATATGATGCAATCGATGTAATGATTTTGAATGTAATACATTATTAAATCATAAAAACTCATGTGAGACGGTCTCACGAATAGTTATCGTGAGACGGAGCCCATCACCTACAAACAACATGTGAATTGTAGGGTTTAGGTTGCAGGTGATTGGATTGTGGGTTGACTCGTCTCATGCAATGCAATAAAAATCTATGAGACGATCTCACAAGAGACTCACTCTTATTAAATTAACCACACAACACAAAATAGATGCAACAATGATTTTGAACGGTGATTTTGAATGCATGTATCAATGAATTAATAATAATTTATTACTAAATTAACATACAACACCAAAATGAATGCAACAATGATTTTAGAATGGATGCAACAATGATTTTGAATACATGCCAACAAATCAATCAATAATAATACATTACCAAAATTAACCACACAACACGATTTTTAAATGGATACAACAATGATAAATTATTGGATCGATCATATTTTGTGCATGACTTAAGAACAAATAATTCTTATTTAGTCTAAGTATGCAATGATAATGATAATTTATATTATTTTTGTAACGTATGTCTAATTACTATAAAATCATTTGATATTATCCTTGTTGGGATGATTTCAATTATATATTTATGTTAAAATCATTTATTGATTTTAAAATCATTTAATTTGGATCAATTCAATAAAATTTAGATTTCATATTCAAAATGAAATTTGTATATTTTATATAGATTGAAACAGTGATTTTTAATGGTAATCATGTACTATTGCATCCATATCATAGGATAGAATCAATACTAGCATTGCTTTGGATGTTAACCAAAACAATGATTGTTAAAAGATGAAATCAAATATGTAATTCATTTGATTTAATATAATAATTTAGTAATGATATATTTGAGAATATACCGCGTATCAAATCAAATTCAAAATCCAAATCCAAATCGTTACAAAATTCAAATCTTGAGATACTAAAATCTATCCAAATCGAAGTTCATATCCATATCTGCTAAAATTATGGTATCATTAATTGTAACTAACTGAATCTTATACAATTATTTGAGATACTAAAAAATCTGTATAATCAAAATATTATGGTAACATGGATCGTAATTGATGCATTATTAAATCATAAATCATATACAACGTTTTATTCAATAAAATAAGATGCAACCAATATTCGATAGAATCTAATGCAACCGATGCTACAATGATTTTTATTTTTAATGCAATGTATTAATTAATAATAATATAAATTAACCACACAACACCAATACAAGCAAAATGGATGCAACAATGATTCTTAACTATGATTTTTTTTTTTAATGCAATGTATAAACTAATAATAATATAAATTAACCACACAACACCAATACAAGCAAAATGGATGCAACAATGATTCTTAACTGTGATCATAGTATTACTTTAAACAAAACATATTAAACAATAATCGACAACTAACATTGTGATGTTTGAAGATACAATAATGGGGTTGTTAATGACAATTTAGTCGCACATCACGACAAAATTAAACATATCGAATATGAGTCTCAAATGATTTGTCATCACATAATGCATAATATCAGAATATTTGATTGTGGTTTTATGGTTGCTATTGGCAACTAAATATTGGCAACTAAATACAATAATTGGAGAAGGTAGATATAGACTGCATTGTCTGCAATATTAGATTTGTTGGGGGAATCTTTGAGTTTGATTGCGGTAACTGTTGAAGGCAGACCAAAAAATTAAAATAGAAATAAAAGGTTAGGATGCAATGATCCAAAATCTAATAGTTAAAACCACTAATGTATTAATATCAGTGATGTATTATAGAGAGACCTTAGTATTGTAATAAAATATAAGTCAAAAAAAGGAATGTTATAAAAGATTTGGATTGAAATGAGAGTGGGTGTTAGTGTGGGTGTACGAGGAAGCGTCAACGCCAAATTCAAATCAAACAGTCTCTTTTACCCAATGGAGAATGGAAAAGGAAATGATGAAACACAAAAGCTAAAGCTAAAACGTAGTAGACATATCACATATTGGAGTCACCGTCAAACCCAAATCACCAAACCAACCCCCCCCCCCCCCCCCAATGTAGTATGTATGAACATATAATAATACTTCTTTCTTTTCACTTTTAATTTATCTCTACATTTTTATTCTTGTTAACTTTCATTTTCGACTTTTGCCCTATATTTGCTTCTTGTTTTTTAGTATGACTTTTATGATATTGTTTTACAATCTAATTGTTTGAGATGTAACAACCCATGTCTCATAATTCTCAATCCATATGTGAGTTTATTATATGGATATTAAGATTTTATTGTACGATATTAATCCGTGTAACTGTCTCATATAAGTTTATGTGTTCGTTTTGTTAACAAAAGAAAAGAAAATTGGCAGAAACAAGAGTACATGGAACAAAGAGTATAAAAAAAAGCCTTTTACCAACATTTATGCCCAGGAACACAGTCAAGTTGGTAAGATATGTGGTGATGTTGAGAGAAATTCTCTGACAATGTAGATTTAAACCTCGCATGAGACATATTTTCACTAAAATATTGTAGAGATTTGTTCTAGGTTTGTATCCAATTGTTTCTTTCTCATATATTTCTATTAGGGCATATCCCTTAATTTACATCTCATCAAAGTGAATGGGCTATGATTGAGTGGGAGAGTTTTTCATTTCTCCCTGATAAAAAAAGTATTAATGAAGGTAAAAAAAAAAAAAGCCTTGCGAAATGTATCAGTTAATGTAGTGTATTAGATGACAATTCCAATTGAAATTGGAGTGTTGTTTACTTTTGTTTCTTCTCTTGACATCAAATAAATTATTCTTTTTTTTTTTTTGTTTTTTCTCTTTCTGTTTTTTGCCCCTTCGTTTTTTTGGGATGCTTCTTCTTTTGGTTATAGCTTTTGATAAAAAACATAATTCACAACTAGCTTTGCTATTCCGTGACCACAATCCCACTACTTCGTGCTTTCATTCACGAGTTTTTTCTTTTCTTTTTTTATTTTTCCTTTTGCCATTTTTGCTTTTTGTCTAGTTTTAACATCATGCGAACAAATTCCAATGTTATGTCAATCAATAGATTAATTTGCAACGTTGACAAGATTCTTACCAAAAGGGAATTATATGTAGATATTATTCCAAATATGTTTTTTTTATGCAAATGAGATGTTATGAGTAGTAAAGAAGAAGTGAAGAACCACAACAATATAGGTGGTAAAACTTAAATTGAATAGTACAAAAATATATATGATACTATCTCATCTATATAATTTTATAAGTTAATCTCTATTTTGTAGGTTTATCAGTCTCATGAAGTTAGTCCCTCTAATCTCAATTAAGGATCATTTTAGAATTTTTGTCATAAATTAAGGAGCATAAAATTTAAATAAATATACTATTAACCAATCAAATAATTCAAAATTTCAAAATTGAAAAAATAATTAAATTAATTCCATAAAAAATCAAATTTCTAAATTTTAATTAAAGAATATTTATAGAGATAATTTGGTTAAAACTGCATAAAAATGGAAAAGAAATAATTAAAAAAAATTAAACTCTAGAACAACAATTTGTTGGAATTGGAGTGAGTTTTTTTTTTTTTTTTCTGAACACAAAAAAGATTTTAACGATGCACACAGTGAGGATAAAGTTTGAACTCTGACTTCACCTCAAAGGAAAAAAGAAAAAAGAATATTTTTTTTAAAGGTACTCCAGACATCAATCATGAATCTGATTTCAATAAAAAACAATTCAAATTTGTAAATTTTCCGAATAAAAGAATTCAATCAGTCGATTATAAATTAAAGAAACACATTTATAAAGACGAATCATGGATTTCCTTTTCTCTAAATAAAAAAAAAACTCCATTATTGAAAATCCAGCGATTAATATTCTAAGAGGGGAGATGAGATCCGTGTCATGTCACTACCAAGAATGTTTTGTCCACACATTGAATCTTAGTGTAATCGATACACAAAAAAGAATCTAAAACATTGAAAGTAAATAAAAGGCATTAATAATTGTGTAGGGAAAGGTCTCACTCGAATGTTATCTGGTGAAGTCTACATATATAGGTATATATATAAAATTTATATAATATTGAAAAATGCTAATCATGCGGTCATGATTACTAAATAGTGCATCAGATTTTTCTTACATCATAGATAATGGACAACATATATATATATATACACACACTTGTATGTATATAAAATAGATATGGCCACCTAATAGGACTATATTCATGTTTAAAGAATATATGGCAGCTTTGAACTAGCACTTCCATAGACTATATATAATTTTCAAAGTCTTCATTTTTGTGATGCATATGTATGTTTTATGTTTTGGGGGTGTTTAAATGATTGAGTATAGGTTGAAGATTTGGCTTTGTCGTTTGAAATTATCTTATCAAGATACACTCACATATTTTTATCTAAAAATTATATTAGCAATATAAAATAATAATACGAGTATATGTGACACCCACTAATATATGGATAAGCAAGAACTTAACTTCAATATATTTTCCCATGAGTTGTAGCGCGCTCACGCATATATATATATATATATATATATATATATATATATATATATATATATATAGAGTGTTGATTAGGCACGCACCTGAAGAATGCGCACCGTGTGCACTTCTTTAAGATTTTTTTTTTTTAATTTTTAACATCTCATATTATTTCTTTTCTCACGCTACCACTCCACATATGAAATTCTCATCTCACACATGACCTAATTCATCATCAACCTATACAATTTGCATTCCACATATCAACATATCAATTCTTCCTAATTCTCATCTCACAGATGCTACACCATGAAAATTTGGTTATCATCAAAAGTCATTTGTTAAACATTATGTGTATAATAATATAAAACATTAAAAATTACATTGATTATGATTTAGAAATTTATGTGTATTATAATATAAAATATTAAAAATTTCATTGATTATCATTTGTTAAACATTATGTGTATAATAATATAAAACATTAAAAATTACATTTATTATGATTTAGAAATTTATGTGTATTATAATATAAAATATTAAAAATTTCATTGATTATGATTTAGAATTTCTTGAGGATTGATTACTTGAATATTATTCATTATTTCCTTTAATTGATTAATTGTATATTGTTATTGTTTTATTTGGGATGAGAATTGAGAAGTGGTAGGGTGAGAAAAAATTATGTGTATAATAATATAAAATATTAAAAATTTTGAGGATTGATTGAAGATTTCTTGAAAATTGATGATTGAGTTGGAGGATATGATTTGTTGATTTTGAGGATTTGTTGAGTTTGATTAAATTTGAGGATATGGTTGGTTGATTTTGAGGATTTGTTGATAATTTATTCTCTTTGTTATTTGATTCATATTTCAATTATTATTATTCATTTTGAGGATTTCATTCAATTTTTATTATTCATTTTGAGGACTTTTTGAACGTTGATTATGATTTTTCTTGAGAATTGACTAATTAAATATTTTTCATTCTTTTCTTTAATTATGGGTTACACAATAAGATTGATCTTGAGGATTTATTGAGGATTGATTGAGGATTTATCATATTTGTTAACCAATTCATATTTTGTAATTTTTAACAAATGAATTTTTGAGAATTGATTGAGGATTTATCATATCTGTTCATATTTTGTAATTTTTAACAAATGACTCTTGATGATAATTGTGAGATAAGAATTGGGAAGAAGATCTATATTGATATGTGAATGCAAATTGTATATGTTGATGATGGGTTAGGTACATGTGTGAGATGAGAATTTCGTATGTGGAGTGATAGCGTGAGAAAAGAAATAATATGAGATATTAAAAAAAAATCTTAAAGAAGTGCGCAAAATTAAAAAAAAAAGGAAATTTTAAAGAAGTGCGCATTCTTCAGGTGTGTGCCTGATCAACACTCTATATATATATATATATTTAATCAGTCACCCACTTGAAGAATGCGCGCACTTCTTTAAGATTTTTTAATATTTCATATTATTTCTTTTCTCACGCTACCACTTCACATACGAAATTTCAATCTCACACATAAACCTAACCCATCAACATATGCAATTTGCGATCTCAACATATACAATTTGCATACCACATATCAACATAGCTACACCATGAAAATTTGGTTATCATCAAAAGTCATTTGTTAAAAATTACAAATATGAATCACAAAAACTCATGTAAGACGGTCTCACGAATAGTTTCTGTGAGACGGAGCCCCATCACTCACAAAAAACATATGAATTGTAAGGTTTGAGTGGTGGGTAATTGGGTTGTGGGTTGACCCGTCTCACACAATGCATTAAAATTTCGTGAGACGGTCTCACAAGAGACTTACTCAATATGAATTAGTTAACAAATATGATAAATCCTCAATCAATCCTCAATAAATCCTCAATCAATTAGTTAACAAATATGATAAATCCTCAAGATCAATCCTATTATAGCCCACCTATTGTAGCCCACAATTAAAGAAAAGAACAAGTAGCCCACAATTAAAGAAAAGAACAAAAAATATTTAATTAGTCAATTCTCAAGAAAAATCGAGAACTCTCTATCAACATTGTCCATATTCTTACACATTCCAATAAGAAGTGTGTTGTAAGTCTCACGATTCGGAGATACATTTCGCATCTCCATGTCTTTGAAAAGGGCGACAACATCATCAAGCATATCATTACAAACTAATGTGTATATGATAGTGTTATATGTGTGAGCACTAGGTTTCAAACCTTTAGAAAGAAATTGACTGAAGAGATTTCTAGCAGTCCCCAATTTTCCATTTCTACAGAGACCATTAATAAGAATGTTCCGTGTTATGATATCAACATTTATGCCTTCAGCTTGCATGTCTTTGAAAAGGTCTAAGTCATGGGATACTCTGCCTACCCTACATAATCCATCCATCATGCTGCTGTAAGTCATTATGCTGCTGCTGTAAGTCTGATAATTATGCTGCAGACCTTTACAAGGAGCATCAAGGAACAACGACCACGCTTCATCAACGAATCTGAGGCTGCAATATCCATTATCATCAACGAATCTGAGGCTGTGATATCCATTAATCAGAATACTGTAGGTATTGATGGATGGATTGAGACAATTATGCTGCAGACCTTTACAAGGAGCATCAAGGAACAACGACCACGCTTCATCAACGAATGTGAGGCTGCAATATCCATTAATCAGAATACTGTAGGTAATGTAGGTAATGATGGATGGATTGAGACCATTGCTGCTAACGATTTGTATAACTCTCTGGCTTTGTTCAAGAAATTCTCAAAATGAATAATAAAAATTAAATGAAATCCTCAAAATTAATAATAAAAATTGAAATATGAATTAAGTAACAAAAAGAATAAATTCTCAACAAATCCTTAAAATTGACAAATCATATCCTTAAACTCAATCAAACTCAACAAATCCTCTAAATCAACAAATCATATCCTCCAACTCAATCAACAGTTTTCAAGAAGTCTTCAATCAATCCTCAAAATCCCTCACTTTAATTACTTGTATTTGTGTCCTCAAATATAATGGATCTACACATGTGAAAAAAATTTAAAATTTAAAACAAATTAGTACCATAATTTTTTAAATGTAAAAATTTTCAGAAAAGATAAGAAAATATTATTCCATTCCATGGGATGTGGTATAATTTCTCTTGTCATATCCATTAATGCGTGCACAGGAGTTTTTGTGTAAAACAAATCAGTACCATAATTTTTTAAATGTAAAAACTTTAAGAAAAGATAAGAAAATATTATATCATTCCACGGGATGTGGTATAATTTCTCTTGTCATATCCATTAATATTGTGTAATTTCTCTTGTCATATCCATTAATATTGTGGCATTAATGGACATGGTATAATATTTTCTTATCTTTTCTGAAAGTTTTTAGATTAAAAAATTATGGTACTGATTTGTTTTACACAAAAACTCCTGTGCACTAGGTGCATTGATCTAAGATACATGCAATCTGGGTTGATCCGACCCGAATCCGTGAATTTTTTTTTTTTTAATTTTTTTTTTTTCAGATTTTTGTCTTGACCTTTATGTTATAAATGTGTGACCTTTATGTATAAATGTGTGACCTTTATGTAAAAATATCAGTACCTTTATGTCTGTAATTTAGAAAAAAAAATGAAGATTTTCAACACAATTTATATTGTGTACCTATGTGATATCAATGTGACCTTTATGTTATATTATGTCACCTTTATGTACAAATATTCTGACCTTTATGTAATATATAAAAGTGCATAAAGGTCAGAATATTTGTACATAAATGTGACATGATATAATATAAATGCCACATTGATATCACATAAAGGTATACAGTTCAAATTATGTTGAAAATCTTCATTTTTTTTAAGTTAAAATACATAAAGGTCATGATAGTTGTACATAAAGGTCACACTAATACAACATAAAGGTAACAACCTGAAGCAAAAAAAAAAGTTAAATTCAAAAACAAAAAAAGTTAAATTCAAAAACACGTGGATCCGGGTCAAAACAGGGTCGACCCGGATTGCATATATACCAAGTGCACACAAGACCAACTCTTTGTTTTAAATTTTTTCACATGTGTAGATCCAATATATTTGAAGACACAAAATACAAGTAATTAAAGTGACTTGGAGATTTTGAGGATTGATTGAAGACTTCTTGAAAATTGATGATTGAGTTGGAGGATATGATTTGTTGATTTTGAAGATTTGTTGAGTTTGATTCAGTTTGAGGATATGATTTGTCGATTTTAAGAATTTGTTGAGAATTTATTCTCTTTATTACTTAATTCATATTTGAATTTTTATTATTAATTTTGAGGATTTCATTCAATTTTTATTATTTATTTTAAGGATTTCTTGAACGTTGATTATGATTTTTCTTGAGAATTGACTAATTAAATATTTTCCATTCTTTTCTTTAATTGTGGGAGGTTTGATCTTGAGGATTTATTGAAGATTGATTGAGAATTTATCATATTTGTTAACTAATTCATATTTTGTAATTTTTAACAAATGACTTTTGATGATAAGAATTGACTATTAAATATTTTTCATTCTTTTATTTAATTGTGGGCTACAATAGGATTGATCTTGAGGATTTATTGAGGATTGATTGAAGATTTATCATATTTGTTAGCTAATTCATATTTTGTAATTTTTAACAAATGACTTTTGATGATAACCAAATTTTCATGGTGTAGCTATGTTGATATGTGAGATGCAAATTGTATATATTGATGATGGGTTAGGTCTATGTGTGAGATGAAAATTTGTATGTGAAGTGGTAGCTTGAGAAAAGAAATAATATGAAATATTAAAAAATTTTAGAAAAAATTCTTAAAGAAGTGCACACGGTGCGCATTCTTTAGGCGCGTAATCTCATATATATATATTAACAAGAGTATTGAAGATCAAAATTCAGTAGTTAGATTGTTTGTACAAGCTACTTAAAGGCAGTTTATCCGATGCATATATATTTGCAAGAAAAGTGTCTTTATACTAATATCGAATCGAAAATCGAATTCCAAAAAAAACCTTTTTTAATCTATTTTTTATCTGTCAAATTCTAGCTAGTTCAAACATTAAATTAAGTTGTACTTTATATACTCTATAAACACTGGAGGACCTACATTGGAGCAAGGGGGCACTGGGCCCCTGAGATTTTTAAAAAAAATTAATAATATTTTAGGTATTTTTATTCAAAAAATATGTATATTAATTAATTTTACTAGAATATTATCAAATTCTTATTAAAAATATCAATTTTTAAGATTTTTAAGGTAAATTGTTCATATATCTAAACTCATTATTTATTTTTCTTCATTGAGTAATGATATTATTTTAATTTATTTGATTATCAATTGTTATGGAATATATAATATATTCATTATTTTGGCTTAATAAAATATGAAGTGATTGTAAAGAATTATTATCATTGATTATTATTTTATGAATTGTTAGCTTTGAGTTAGCATTGTTGATAAGTTAGATGTTGATTTATAGTTTGTATAATAGTAATGTTAATTTAATGATATTTAATAATTCTAATTTTATCTTATCTTTCATAAATAATGAAAAGGTATTATAGAAAAATATCAGTACTAATATTAAAAAGTATTTCAAAATGAACAACATTCAAAGTTCACTTTTGAATCCAATGAGCGATATACTATTGAATAATACATTAGAAAAAGATGTATTTGGAAATGTTAACAACGAAGATATCTTGCAATGTTTTCAAAATAGGAAAAAATACAACATAAATATTGTAATCGTTTTTTTTATTTGTCATGTTGCAATGTTATAAAGATATTGATTTTAGATGTTATTTTATAATGTGATACACTGATTTTATTATAATTTTATGATTTTATTCTTAGAACTATTATTATTCTTTTGTTAGTTGGCCCCTCGATAAAAATCCTAGGTCCGCCACTGTCTATAAATATGGGATTTAAAGTTTATTAATATTAACCTCACTCCATGAACTTGTTATTCATATTATTCATTTTTATTACTAGTTATTTAACAGCTATGTTGAATAAATATTGGTATTTGGTTGTATGATGTAACTAATTACTTATTCAAACACACAAACACACACACATATATCAGGGTATTTTTATTAATTAAGAGGATTACCTACTCTTCAATATGAAGATTATAAATATTAATAAGATCTATCTAATATCTTTAAATGACAAAGGTTGGTAATATTTGTCCTCATCCTCTTTCAAATATCTGCTCAATAAATTAAATTGAATATAGTACTTAATTAACTTAGTTAACTAGTGACCTTTCAATCATGTTTAGTTGATAATTATAGATTCTTAAAATGTGATCAAAGAAAAAGGAGTAGCTATAGGTAAAATCAAATAGCCAATAATATGATGATTGCTTGTTAATTTGTACATGATATTAAGTACAAAACAATTTTAAAAAAAAGGTACCTTTTACCTAATGATGTAAAACATTAACCAACAAATTCAAGTGGGATCCCAAGATAGTATGGATGATATTTAAGCAACTTATATAATCTTATTATATTTTACTTAGTATTTAAGCCTATGACTCCACCCCACCAAACATTGGATTGACATTTCTTTATTATTATCTCAGTTTCATCTTCTATTGGCCCAGAAAGTTGAATTTACATATATTGAGATTATGTTACTAAAGAAAATCAACGAATAAAAAAAATATATATATATATATATATATATTGTCCAATTCAAAGGTGCCATTCATGTCACACACCAGTCATTTAAAATGTCTATTTTTGTTAGAAGAAACAAAGGCTACTGGTATATTTAAGTAGAGTGATTGAAAAAACAATCAAAATGGGGCCTGGTTGGATACAATATTAATTGCCTTTGGTAGCCCCAAAAGTTTCTTAGGTCATTATATACTATATTTTAGACCAAGTAAATCAATTATTATTTTTAAATTGCATTAATCTAAATAACTTATTTGGGATAGATATTTAATTCGTATGGGCCCATATCTTTGAAATATTCACTGGAATTTTGATATGGGAAAAGGCTCATTCCATCTGTTCAATATTAGACTTTAGAGCTCTTACATTTTCTTTTCAAATCAAGAACCAAAGATATATCCCTCAACGTTAGCTTCACTCATATTTTAGGTCTTTCTTTATTTCCCATCAAATTGCATAAATCACAGTCCAATAATATCACTCTTAAACATAAAATAAAATCTTTTAATTCAGATATAACATAAAATGATATTCAAATTTGCATTAATAACAACTATAAGAATAATTCATGATCTATCCACTCAAATAAAATCCAAATACTGTCACAACTTATATACATTTGATCCATGATCTATATAGATAATCATTGCTCAATGTTTGAGTTTTTCTTTTTATTTTACATGGCAACTGCAACAATACTATAAATAACACAGTAGAGTTATGCAATCGATCTACCTTTACTATCAAGTGCTTAGAACTCCAAGTCAAAGTCAAACAAAGAAACACTTGAATGCCACAATTTTTTCCACACTCCTTCATTAAATGAAGAAAAAGATTAATGTTTGTCCCAAGACAACAACTTGGGGGTCATGACAGCTGATATTTACTAAAGTGGGTTTTTTAATTTTTCTACTTTATTGGCACTTTATTGTCAAGATTTGAACCCTAACAAATTTTTGGCATTTTTCACACAATTGATAGGTCCAGGGTTGCTCTGTTACACCTTTCAATTCATTTCAAGATTTGATTTTTTTAAATTTTAAATAACTTTTCAATATATATATCTCAGGAGCAGAGCTGTGGTAATTAAAACTACCCACATTAATACATAATAATCAAATTGCAGGGCCATCCCCAAAATTTTAAATTGTTTTAATTAGATTGTTCTTTCTAGCTAGGAACCAAACACACAGTAATGTCCTTCTCATTTGGGTCACTTTCCACTCTGATGGTTACATTAAGTAAAGGACCAACATTCTCATGGTATGGCTCCACAGTTTTTTCAAGACTTTTATTTTAATTAATCAAATTAACCTTTTCTTTTTCTTCTTTTCGTTGCTTTATCTTTGAATTCTTTAGACTTTTGAATCATTACAAAGTAATTATTGACATGCAACAATTGTACATGCATTATGTGTTTTTCCATTACTTTTCAGTTATTACTGGAGTGTGATAAATTAGGGTGATCCCATGAAAATTTAGTTTTCGACACTTGAGACTGATGAAGTAAAAAAAAAAAAAAAAAATTGAATGAATAAAATTGAAAGTGAGTGAGAGAGAGAGAGAGAGAGAGAGAGAGAGAGAGAGAGGAAAAATGGGGCCATGCAGATAAGGACGTGAAAGAATTGAAAGGCAAGCAGTTGTGGAAGAAAGAGTGGGAGTATTGCTGATAGGATCCTCCACGGTGGTCCTGCCCGGCAAGGGCTGCCCTTAGCCACGTGACACCCGTGGTCCACCTGCCCAACCTTCTCTGTTAGTCCGACACGTGTCCACATAAAAAAGAAGGATAGGTTGACAGACTGCTTAAGCAATTGCCATGGGAGATGAGGATGATACATATTGATGTCATCATCTTAATTACAGATTATTATGGCTTTAAACCAGCTATATAACTGTTTTGGGCCTGGGCCTGGGTCTGGGTCTGGATCTGGGCTTGGCCCACCTCTCTTTTCTCTTGCTTCCATACAATATATTTTGACTACTTTAAATATTTTAGTTTCCACTTCTATATGCTTCTCATATTCTCATGTATTTAAATATGGGTGACAATACTGCCCTCCAAAAAATTATATGGATGATTATAGGACAGTTAATTTAGATCTGACTAAAGCTGTTTCATTATGGGTTGCTTTACTTAAATCTGACTATAATTGTTTCATAATGGGTTGACTTAATCCAATTAAGTGAGTCGCGAAATTATAAAATGAGTAATGAGCAAAAAATTGTGCATAATGGATAAGAAGAGTTCGGACACCGTGATATGTACGTCTTAATACAATGAATTGATAATTCGACGAATAATAATATTATTCGAGTTCGTGTGAGTTTCAAAAGAAATAGAAAGATAATAAAGATATAGAAGTATTAGAGCTATTCTAAATTCTTCGACATCTTTCTTAACGCAGACGACCCTTCTTATCTTATTTTTTGAAGACAATGAACTTGGACTTGGATGTTGTATTGTTCTTTATTCTGGGTTGTGATATAGTTTTTTGTTGGGCCTAATTGGGAAATCGAGTCCTCCTCATTGCTGGTCTCTTGCAATAGAGTTGTATCATTCACTCTCCGTCAAAACCACCTTGCCCTCAAGGTGGAGGTAAATAAATTCTAATTGATTCTCATCCTCATGACTCACCACCACAATTTTGTAGCATATTTCATATCATCCCTACAATATTCTCTTCCATTTGCAATGGTGGTGGTTCCAATGGAGGACGCTGAATTGAAAGTATTGAACTACTTGTTGACATATCCTCTATAACACAATAACTTTGATACTTGCATTCATGTTGAGTCCAAGCTAAATCAATCTCATTCATGACTTTGTTCAAATACATACATCCAAAAATCACAGCGCTACATAGTATCACAACTGTAATCAACTCGTTACATAATTCATTTGTACTAATCGTCATCACCTTTTCTTCTTTATTTTCATGAGCAGATTCATCATCATTTAGTGATCAACCCTTATCTTATTTTTTATCAGGATATCTATTTTATGTTCAAGCATATCATCAGACACTTCTTGCTAGTAGAATGTGTGATAACCACTACTACAAAAGAGGTATTTAGCACAACAAATAGTCGTTGCAATTAATTCTTGTCTTGTTGAAAGCTAAGAAGGTGTTCTACAACTTTTTCTAATTCTGCATCCAAAAGAGCAGAAAATTAAAAGAATGTGGAAGTTGTACAAAGTCGTCTTGTTTTTCGTCTTGACAGGGTTCAAGTATTATGAGCATAACTTGATGTAGAAAATTGATATTGAGCTGAAATTAGTGGCATTTGATAGCTAACTTGAAAGGATACAATTTTCTTCAAAAACCAAATTAAGGCAAATTTGGCTTATAAAAGACCCAAAATGCATTAGAAGTTAAGATTCGTGTCCACTCGGGTCAATCCAGGTTGAGAGTGGTCGGGTCACAGGTTTTCTACTTGAATTGGACTCCTTTTCAACTTGAATTCATATCCAAGTTAGAATTTAACTTTTCCTACTCTAAATAGGGACTTAAGAAGTCATTCAGGAATGACGAGCATCCACATTCATGAAATAGCTCTTGAGAACAAGCAAGAAACAAGAAATTGAAGATTTAAGATTAGAGAGGAAACAATCAAACACGAATTCACTAGGTTTTCTTTGATTTTATTTCTAGTTTTTTATGAAAAAGACGGGATCTTGTGATCTTAGGGCACGAGAGTAGTTTTATGGATATTTTGTTGAATTTCTAGTTTTAATTTGTCCTCTAATTCCATAATATCTTATTCATACTTCTTAGTGCTTAATCCATATATGAATATTGACCAAATTTATGCATGCTTTAATTAATTGGATTGAGATCAAGAGAAGATCCAACACCAACCCAACACTTACAACCTCACACATTATGTAACACCCCAAATTAAAAATTTAACTACGCAAAATATAGCAAGAATTTTCAAGAATTGAAAATATGAGACGTAAATAATAATAATATTAATAGTAATATAAATACATATAAGCTATTAAAAATATAATAGAAAAAGGACGCTTTGTAGAAATTATGAAACTAATTGAGGTACTGGAGAATGTAAGATTTGACCAAATATATAATCATTCATACTTTATTATATAATTTTGCATGTGCCTTTAATTAATGTGGCCTATATAACTTTTATTATTATATATGTACACACGCATGCAGAAATTATATACATACACACACAATAATATTAAAGGGGAAGAGGACGTGTGTCCCTTCCATGATGATGAGTCATTTTTTTTAGCTTATTAATTTTAGTTTAATAAGAGAAAAAGCAAGAAAAAAAATGAAAGGGGGGACAAGAACATGAGAGAGAGGGAGAAGAAAACAGAGGTATGAATTTTACAATTCCAAAGTGATGAATTCAAGTTTTCCAGCATTTCTTCCTAGCTTAAATATTACATATATGTTTGTTAATTAATTTGATGGAATCGGATTTCTTAGTTTAACATATAATTAAATTATCAAATGGGTTAACATGCGCTTGTATATAATAGTTCACTAATTCATAAATGACCTAAATCAGCTTTGCTAAAGTAAATTAAATTTGAACGACATGATCAGATTAATGACTCTTATGTGTTTATATTGTTAGCTAAGATATTTAATATCAATTAATCAGTTAATTTATTTTATTAACAAATATGCATGCAAGTTAGGTTTTAGAACCATACAGAAGGATGGGAATTATTTATAAATAGCTACATACATTTATTTTCCCTTATAAATTTATGTAATGAAGGAAATTAACATTTATTAATTGATTAGGTTAATCATTATACATAAGTTGCATTACAGAAAAATAGTTCTCTCTCTGCAAAAGGGTTCCCTCTTCCACTAATTTAGTATGATAAAAATTCTCTTTAGTTTTTATTATCATCGAATATGGAAGGAAATTGTCTCTCGAGATATCTGCTGCCGCCATCGGTGGATCTATCAATCTTCGACGAGTTTAACAGGTTGAATTCGGATGTGATGACTTTGATTGCTGAAAATTCAAAGATAGTCTGCATTACCTGGTGAATGTGAAGTCGTCATCGAAAGCCTCTTCTTTTGATTGTGTGGCCAAGAAAGATGCTCAAGATAACAAGGAAAGATAAAACTATCACGCCCCGTTTTCTTACATAAAAATTATCAGAGTTTTCCTTGCGGGCGTGCAAGAAGAATGGGTAAAAGATGTTTACTCATACAGAAGAAGGAGGTAAGAGACAAATATCAGAAGAAATGAAGTAGGAGACGACCAGAATCATTACATATAATCCATCTGATTCAACCGATTAAACAATACATTCACAACGGAAATTAAACCATCAGGATCCATCATTCATAGTACCATACTGTTATACTTACAAAACGTGAGTTATAAAATCATTGTTAAATTGTTGTGTGACAACAGACTTAAAATAAATATATCCGGATAGGGCACCATCACTCTCTCTCTCTATGGTTCATCATGCTCGTCATCTCCTGTAACGTAAATTACAGAATATGGGGTGAGTGCGTGGAATACACTCGTGGGGATAAATCCGCATCTTATAACATTTGACAGATATATAAATTAGAAAATACGTAATAATCCACACGTAGTCACAACACGTAAAATGCATAGCACATATCTCGTAACTCATCCTTTAGGTGCGGGTATTACCCGTCTTACACCACAAAACAGTCTTAAATACCGCCGGTGCATTTACAGGACCATCAAACCTTCCAGGTAGTAGATGGGGTAAGAGACAGTTGTATTTTATGAACTATAAGTCCCTCCGAACATGCAATGTGGACCGTAGTCCTTTCATAGTATATCATGAACATATAATCACAACATTTAGTATTCCTCAATCATGCTTTAAAATAGGGAAAACTGTAAACAAATAAAGATTTAGAAGTTATCCCCACCTTGTTCGGTGGTTACCACGTGAGTAGCGAGTATCAAATATCAAGTATCACAAAGCACGATCCAACTGATAGCCTACACAAGTTACAATATTTCTTAGATCCTTAATATGTTTAATTAAAGATATAAATGATTTCGGAGAAAAAATGATCGATGAAGACGAGACGGATCGGAGGATCTAAATATTGAGGTTGAAGAAACGAGAGCGAAAGTTCAGTTTAATAGACAGATATGAAAGAGGGTAAGATTTGGGTCGCAACAAAAAAAGAATGAGCTCAATCGGAGTTGAAACGAGCTCGAACGGAGCGTTTTAAGATTGGGGGGTATTTTGGTAATTTTGGTCAAAGGGTTGACTTTGATCGGGACCCCCGACTCCCGGTCAACGACATCTTGTCGCCGACGACACGATAAAAATGTACGATGGAAAAAATAGGATTCGTATCGAAAACACGGCGTCGCGTGTGCGCCCGTCATACGGCATCGCTTGCGCGCGCCAACACACCCAGCATGGGGCTTTTTTCTCGGCGGTCTCGGCAGCCTCGACAGGGATGTCCACGCCAGCACCCAGCGTCCCTCGGCAGGCTCGGCAGATGCGCACGCTAGCACCCGACATGTGCGCCCGGCACCCGGTGCTCTCGGCAGGTCTCGGCAGCTGTGCGCCTAGTGTGTGCGCTACCCGGCGTCGCCTAGCGTGCCTGCTGCCCTTTCCAGCTGCCACCAGCCGCGGCGGCGGCGCCCCCACCTGGTCCGTCGGCGACCCAGCTCCGACCACCACCATCTCCGGCCACCCCCATCGGACTCCGGCGTGAATAGTTCTCCCTTCCCAACCTTCCAAACACACACGCACATACACATATATATACACACACCTGTTACACAGCCTTGGCCGGCGGCCACCTGCCGTCGGTCACCCACCACCTGACCTCGCCGGTGCATCACTAGCGCCGGCCGACAGCAACCACGGCGGCGCTGCACAGCGCCGTCTCCACAGCATGTATACACACACACGATTCACACACACACACCATGCATCACACACACACTGTTACAGCTCTGGCGCCGCCACCCACGACGGCGTCGCCTTTCCAGTGTCACCCCCAGACACCCAAGTGGCCACTCCAACATTAGCTCCGACGAGAAAGAGAGAGAAAACAGAAGAGAGAGAAAAGGTGACAAAACTAGGGTTTAGGGTTTTGAGGCGATATATTGCCGTTTTTTGGCGAACGAGACATCGGAATTGAAATATGAGACCTATCCTAGACTCACCTCGACGAGACCTACGTTCTGTGCGAAAATCGGCTGAAACCGATAAAATTGAATTTTCCGGCCATCGGCGGCGGCGCGCCGGAGATAGAAAATAGAGGAGAGAGAGAAGAGGAGGAGAGAGAAACTTACGTGTTTTCGTCGCTTTAGCCTCGTTCGGAAAAACAGTGATTTTTGATTCGAAAATGCCCCTATATATAGAATTTCGGAAAACACTATTCATCGAAAATATCTTGGGTTACTATTCATAGTAAAAATCTTGGGTCACTATTCACCGTAAATATCTTTCGTTTTTCCGAATCTTCGAATTTTGCCCTTTTCTTTGCCATTTGAGCTACGGGTCTCCAATTGACCTCTAATTCGTTTCTATCTTCTCATTTTTTCATTACGCATCTTATGGTATAATTATAATCTATGTTCCGCGACTAGAAAATATTTCCATCTAAAACATGCATTTATCAATTATCTGAAACGCACATAATTAAATTAAACAGTCAAGGATTAACTCACATAATAAAATAAATCAATTAAGGTTTAATATTTAATTAACCAATTATGCTTCATTTTCGTCCTAGGTGCTACAAAAACTATCTAAGTTTACTCGACAACTTATGAGTAGACGCACCAGCTCTTCCCAAGGTGGGGGTAACTTAAGAAAACAGGGTAATAGAAAACAGAGCATCACCGAGAGAAAGAAAATATCAAGAGAGTTCTAGAGCAAAATATCAAGGTTGGTGCTGTGTGCATGAATTGGCACTGTGTGCGTAAGGTTGGTGCTGTGTGCGCAAGGTTGGTGCTTTGTGCATAAAATTGGCGCTGTATGCGTAAGGTTGGTGCTGTGTGCATGAATTGGCGCTGTGTAAGCAAGGTTGGTGTTGTATGCATAAAATTGGCGCTGTGAGTGCGAGGTGGGTGTTGTGTGCACAAAATATTTTAGAAATGAACTAATTGAGTGGGAGAATACAAATGAAATAGGTGATTCGAGAAGTGGATTGAAGAGGAGTTGTAAAAAATCATACTATCATACATAATTTTTGCTTACTGAGATTTATCTCACATAATTTATGCTTTGTAGGTAACCATGATGACGTGTAACGTTATGTACGTATTGGGCAAGCTGTGGAGCTCCTGCAGGGTTTTGAGCACTCATGTACATATATGACGACCTGTTGGGTAAGAGTGTAGATTATGCTACTTTTGCTTTTAAATTTTAAGTCTCGTTTGGACATGTTTTGTATTATATAATATGATGCGTACTAATGGGTTAACATGAAAATTGTTCGTGAGTTGCTGATTTGTTGAAACTTCTTTTATATGAATGTGAATAGAATAGATTTGGCTATGAGATAATATTATGTTGTAAAAATATATATATATATATAACAGGTTTTTAGATTGTGTTATATTTAAAATTCGTTTTATGTGCGGTTGAGTAAGTGTGGTCATGACAACATTCATACCATTCACACCCCATAGCCATGATCGATGGTTGAGCTCGCCGGAAATACTCACGAAGGAACTAAAAAGAGTGAGGGAAAGAGGGAGAGAAGAGGAAATAGATTGAGAGTGAAGAGAGAAAGAGGAAGGTGGGTGCCCATGGCAGCGGCCGGAGGGCGACAATGGCCGGTGACGGTGAGGATAGAGGAGAGAGTGAGAGGTAAAGAGAGAAATAGAAAGGTAGAGAGAGAAAGATGCCTTCCAAATGGGGATCCAAAAGTGATTCCAAATGCTTTCAAAACAAAAGATCCCCCCACTTGTGCCTAACTCAACTAAAGGGATAAAAGAGAATTGAGTCTCAAATTGGGCCTCACCCCAAATAAGAGTTGGGCCTGTAGTTAAGGATTTAAGATTATATAGTTATTTAGACCACGTTTTAATCATAAGATTTCTTATTATATTTTTTCTTAATTATATTTTAGATCATGATGTTAAACGATCGATATGGTACATATGCTTATACATTATATCAACACAATATTTCTTTAAGCTTCTCCATGGAATAAGAAGGGAAGAATAAAGGAAGATGAGAGAAAAAGTTTTGTACTGCAGTAGATAAGTATAATTGAGTTAAATGATTTAAGTTACAAAAAAACTACAACATAAAAATTATACAATTTTTTTTCTTTTTCTTTTTTTCCTACAACTTACAACAATGTCATCTCACCCCCTTTTCCAACATAAAATATCATCTACGATAGTGATCATTACAACACTACAAGAAAATAGTTAATTACTAACGGATTTATGTCGTTAGTGATTAAGAAATTCGTTGGTAAATGACTTTACCAACAGATTAATATCAACTGCCAAGTTGTTGGTAAAGTGCTCGTTGACAAATTTTCCCAACAAAAAATTAAATCCGTTGGGAAATTACCAACCGAATGGCAACTAAAAAAATATGTCGTTGCTAATTTATCGACAAATCTTTCATTGGTAAATTCATTAGTAAATATATTGTTGGGATATTTCAGTTGTTATCTTGATAAGACAAAACACTAGCACAATAAGACAAGAACAGTTTGCTTAAGGTATTGATGCTTAGTTTCCACATCACATGATCAAGGAAAGATCATGTATTGGTTTTCCAAGAGACAAGGAAAACCAACCTTAGAAGAAGTAAGAACACTTCTAAGGGTTAGCATGCTATAGGGAACAACAAGCTAGAAGAAGTATCCTTAGTAGAAAGAAGTTAGGATACTGGAGGAAGCTGTCAGCAGGCTGTGAGAAAGCTGTTCTAAAAGAAGAATTCAGAAAGCAAGTAAGCTGCTGTAAGAAACCGACAAGAGCTGCAAGAACCCATGCTTGCAGTAGAGATTGTCGAGGTTACAGGACCGGTCGAGGAGACGGGGTCCTTGCTGAAGACCTTAGGTGAGGCTGTTGTTCAGACAACACTCTCTAAGGATAAGAAGACCTTTGAAGGGGCGACTGTTGAGACAGTACCCTTAGAGGATGTTCGAGGAGAAGTTGAGGTAACCGCTAAACAGCTAGAGACATCTCATGAGGAGGTTGACGCTGCTGCTGCTGCACGCTCACAAGAACCTATCCAGGTTACAGCAGCAGAGGTTACTGAGGAAGCTGAGTCTGCAAGAAGCTGCTGCAAGAAAGCATATACAACAACATTGCAAGAAGACAGTTACATCATTGCAGCAGAGTAAGTAAGAACGACATACAACATCGATGCAAGAAAGGATACAACAGTACTGCAAGAAAGGATACATCAGTACTGTATGAAGATACTGCAAGAAGGTCTAAGTTACAGCAGCGCTATAAAGTATTAACAGCTGGAAGCAGACCTAGGATACAACGTCAATGACAAACAGTCAACTGAAGAAGTATCCTGCAATCCAAGGAAGGATAAATGCAGTACGAGGAGTGAAGATTCAAGCAAGATTGAATAGAGCCGTTCGAGAGAAGACTGAAGTTGCAAACACGGAGCCAATGCCGAGACGCCACGTGGACTGACGCACTGCAGAAAGCTGCAAGCCGCAATCACCGTATTAAATGCTCCGAAGAGAAAAGTCAAGTCGCATTAAATGCAAGCCATGCCTTTGGTCAAGAAGCTCAGATGCATTTAATGCGACCACAAAGAAGATCTTGGAGATTAGAGCTTGATTTCAAAGAAGGTGGAGTATCTCTCTTCAACGGATACTTCCCAACGGATAAAAACTCTCAAGATTTATAAATAGAATGTGTGGCTGATTGAAGAACTTGCTGAACAGAGTCGAGAGGAAACTCACATATCATCCAAAGCTTTTTAGCTTTCACATGTTCAGCCACTCAACCTTCTAGGAGCAGGTCTACAACAACAAATGAACTTTCAGAGACCAAGACTGCTCCTCACCAGTTGAAGATCTTTATTTTCTTTTTAACCTTGAAGCTGTGTGCGTATGTTGTTTTAGATGTCGTACAGTTGATATGAGAGATCCTTGCTGTATGTATAGTTGTCTAAGTGTTAGGCAACTTCCCTGTGTGGGAGTGTGGAACCCTGTGTGGGTTAGCCTTTAGAGTTTGCAGTTGCTGTGTGGACGCTCGACTCTAGTAGGTGGTTAGCTTTGTAAGTTGATAGATTGTTAGGGAGTGTCCTGTAATTCAATCTTGCTTAACAAAGTTCCTGCTCGAGGTAGCAGTAGAGTGGACGTAGAAGGCTTACACCACATTCGAACCACTATAAGCCATAAGTATTTTATTGCTTTCTTATCTGCGCTTTATCCTTCATATATCTCTGTCATATGCATAAAACATTTTGAAAAGGATCATATTTGAGAAAACCAGCTAGCCTTGTGTCTTAAAAGCTTTATCTTTCCGCTGCGTATAAAACTCAAGTTACAGCGTGCAACACTGCATCCTAGTGCTGTAAGCAGTAACTGACTGGCGCTGTAAGTTCAAGTAACTTACAAAACAGTAAGTTTTAATATATTTTCAAAATCGATCAAGGTTCATTCACCCTCCCTGAACCTCGGACACCACTTGGGACCCAACATATATAATCGTTGGTAAAATTATATCGAGATTGTGTTGGTAATCTGTATGCATTCACCAACAACTTGAAATTTATTTGTAATTAGTGACATAAGTTGGTTGGTAATTTGTTCGGAAAATACCAACGATTGGTTGCTAATCGGTTTGTAAAATACAAATGGATTAAAAAGTTGTTGGTATGATTGGTTAGTAGTCTGTTGTTAATTTACCAACGAATTCCAAAATCCGTTTGTAATAATTGGCGTAGGTTAGTTGGTAAATTGTGTGTAAATTACCAACGAATTGAAAAATTGTTTGTAGGATTGTTTAGTAATTCGTTGGAAATTTACCAACGAATTCAAAATCTATTGTAATTTACTAACAAATTAAAAAATCAATTATGTTGGTAATTCATTAGTAATAAAGTGATATGAACCTAAATTTATTGCTAATCCATAATGATTTGTTGGCATATTTGTTTATAGAAATTATAAAGATTAATTTACTACAAAAACACAGTTAATCTCAACAAATTAATAGCCAACATAATATCCAATATCCAATATCTCTTAAAACACAACATTCGATAGCCAAAGTAATACCATATAACTCCTACGTAAAGTAACATATATAGCTACTAGACAAAGTTAGAATTTTCATAGCATATATTTAACCAACATAAGATGCTAATAAAATTTAAAGATAGTAATTCATATCATATTCCTACTCTTCATCATGATCAAGAGAAACATAGGATCCACCACCTCTTGAAAACCTTTGTATGAGATCTTTCATCTCCTTTTGCTTCTGTCTCCATTCCAACTCCATTTGTTCCTGATGTTGCCTCATTTGGTTTTCCATTTCCTCTTATCTTTGTCTCATTTCTTCTCGTACCTCCTCATAAAGTTCGACACGTAGCTGATCACAATCTGATTGTGTAGAGTTGAAGGAACTACAACTTCCAATTGCAGCTGATGGTTTGCATCCCAACCCATAAACTCGTTGCTTCTTTGATGGTCTAACTACTTCATAGTATATGTAGAGAAATCAACAGCAGCTATAGAATTTTCTCCATCTTCAATTTGGTTTTGAGTGGCAGCATTATAGCATTCCATAACCTCTTCCTACATACAAGTGAATATCTCAAAACGTGTAACATTAGGAGTATAAAATGAAAACAACAAATAAAGTTCAGACTTACAACAACTTTCTCTGATCGCTTATCAACGAATTCTCCATTTTTCTTCTTGTGCATCCTTACAAAAATATCATAGTCAGTTACAACACGTCCAAGCTCTTTAGCCTGAAATTATTAGCGATCCACTTAAACTAGAACATAACATTATAAAATTATTTGATAAATAAATAAATTGAAAAAAATTAAGAAATGTAAGCATTTTCATTGTTTACAAGTTGTATGCCATGATTAATAGCGGATCTGGAACCCGCACAGTGTTTAGATAGTCCATTTCCAAGTCCCGCAACCTCACTCAATTGATTTTGGGATGCTACAGTACACTTTTTCTTGAACTCTGGAGTGTTCCACTTTTGCTGCCAGCTATCCCAAATCTCTTGCGGAACATTCATAGGGAGTCGTCCTAATTTCCTCCACTCACAAAGTGTTCTAGAATAATGTTTACCAGTCTGGGGCTCCCATATGTGTCGAACAATAGATAAATCTCTATCAAATGAGAAATGTTTCTTCAATAGATATATTTAATAATGTTAGTCATCATTAAACATACAATAATACAACACAAACGTATATACTTTGTTTAATTTCCAAGTGTAGCAATAACTCAACAATGCATGCATTTATTATATTTATTCAGTCAACTTGTCTTCTACATTCACTAATGTCAGTAACATGTATTTATTATACTTCCACCACAAAAGAAAAAAAAACAAGTCATGAATTTGTTAAGCAGATTTGTCAGGTTAAGTTGAGAGGAAAAAATTTGCTATCACTATGTAAAAGAAGCAAACTAAAAAAATCAGCAAATTTTCACTGATATTCTCTAAACTCAAATGGAAGAATTTATTGAAAGATGGATATTTACATGCAACTAGTAACCCTCAATGTGAAATCCATGTAAAGAAAAACAAAATGAAAAAAAAAAACAAGAAGATATTGATTTATTTATTATAGACAGTCAATTCAAATTGAACATCACAAGGTAGTGATAATAATAATTTGAGCTATTGGTAATATAACAAATCTAGCATGTTTCAAAGAATACTATTTTATAATTTCTTTTATTTTCTCTTATTCGAATTAAAGTTTAAACCTATAAAATACATATTTCTTTCATTGTCATTGGCATCTAAAACACTGTATAAAATAACATTTGAGCCAAGTTCAAAAAAGTAATATATATGAAATACCTGAAATTCTTTCCAATAGAAATCTTTAGTTTGCTTGGAAACAACAAACCAAGTATATCCTTCTTTGTCGAGACGCTATTTTATACACTTCGTGATCTGTCCAGAAGCAAGATGGGAAGGAATGAAGCTGCAATACTAGTTCTAAGCACAATGTTAGTGTCACGTCCCGGTTTCTTCCATACAAATTATCAGAGTTTTAAATAAAAATAGAGGCGTGCAAAAGCAAAAAGAAGGCAAGGGACGATCAGAAGAAGAAGAGGATAGAAGACATCAAAATCTTTCTCATAACATATCGGACATACAAAACGTCGGTCACAGCCGATTCTCAAACGTCATCACAGTGGAAAAATTACTAACAGGATCCATCATCATCAGAAATTACAGGAGTTATATATACATTACAAAAGATTGTGATCATTACAAAAGATTTTCGTAAAAGACATTTTACGAAAATCCCAAAAGTGACACCATCTCTCTCTCTTTCTCCTGCTCTACCGTTCGTCATCTCCTGTAGTGTGAGTACAGATTAAGGGGTAAGTGTATGGAATACACTTGTGGAGATAAGCTCTGTATCTTATAACATACGACACAGATATACATATAAAACCAAAAAAAAAAACACAACCAAGAGGCACGTTGTCATAGCACGTAAAATCTCACAACATGCATTAGAAATGGTAAGGGACGAATAGGTAAGGGTATTTCCCATCTTATCCTATAAAAACGGTCTCATTACCGTTGGTGCATTTCCAGGACCACCAATCCTCCAAGAGTAGTAGAAAAGGGGTAGGAGACGAATGCATGTTCAGAGGTGGACCGCAGACCATGCACAATATAAATATGACATAGCACTTATAATATACAGCATTTAGCATTTCTCAAACGAGCATCAAAATAGGGAAAACAGTAAACAACTTAAGAATTAGAAATTACCCCCACCTCGATAAAAAGTTATCACGTGATCTGACAAGATTAAAGAGTCAAGCCTATAGCGTACGATCCAATAGATAGCCTACAAAAGTACCGTGATATCTTAGATCCTCATAAGATTAAAAGACGGATATAAGTAAAGATACGAACGATCGAGAAGACGGAACGGATAAGAAAAACTTGAAGATTCAGAATATCGAGAAGAGTGAAGGTAAACTTGGTAAAAAGGGTTGACTCGACCGAGATTCCCGACTCCCGACAAAACGACGAAAACAAACGACTCGAAACGACCCATGAAAATGCTTGTCGGTGCATACACGACGCACTCGGCAGCTCACCCTCGCACAACCCTCTCGCACGGTCGTGCAAAACCGCACACGACCGTGCCCTACAAAGCTCGACCGTGCGCCTCATTCCAGTGGCCGCGCATGGTCGTTTACATCCAGCGCACGGCCGTGCCCTCGTGCACGGTCCTGCGCGCACCAGCCTACACAACAGCGCCACCTACACCATCTTCTTCCTCTAGCTCCGGCCAACGACCCCCGTCGCCGGCAACTCCTCCGCCACCATGGCCGGTGACCTCCCATTGCCGGCAACACCCAACCACACACAACACACAACACACAACACACAACACACAACCCAAACATGAACAACACACACAAACCCAAGCTTGAACCCAAAACTTCACACATCCAACTCCGGCTATGCCGCCTCCTTCGGCGGCTCCAACACCCCCAACCCGTGGTCACACACTCCGGGATGGTTATCTACCACTCCGGCGAGAAAGATGAGAGAGAGAAAGCAAGAAACGAGGAGAGAGAAAAGGTGATGGACACAAACTTAGGTTTTTGGGGCGGTTGACCAATGATCTAACCGTTGGAATGGAAAAACAAGACCATAACTAGACTCGCCTCGACAAGAGCTACTACCTATGCGAAAACCGTACGAAACCGAGGAAGTTGACTTTTCCGGCCACCGGCGGCGGCGGCGGCGGCGACCGGAAAAAGAAAGAGAAAAGGAAGAGAAAACTTACGTGTTTTTCGATTATGAGCTCGTGTGACTTATCGACTTAAAATCAGCCTATATATACTCCTTCAAAAGAGACTACTATTCACCATAAATATCTCGTATGCTACCCCTCGTATACGTCTCGTGTACATCGTATTCTTCATTTTCATTGTTTTCTTCACTACTTGAGCTACGTAACTCCGATCTAACCCTAGTTCGTTTCTATTTTTCTCATTTTTTTTTCCGTTACGCATCCGATTATATGAAAATCTTCTAGGTTCCATGTCTAAAAATTTATGTCCCTCTTAACCCGACATCAAACACATATCTATAATACACATAAATAAATCTAAACACCCAAGATAACACACATGGAAAAAAAATTCAAATTAAGGGTTTAAATATTTAATTATCCAATTATGCTTCGTTTTGTCCTGGGCGCTACATCCCTTACCCCTTAAAAGAATTTCGTCCTCGAAATTAGATGCGTACCTAAGAAAGGCAAATCGGGATATTTCGCCCGAATATGATCTTCTAGTTCCCACGTGGCTTCTTCCTTCCCATGACGACTCCATTGAACTTTAACTAGAGACACCTCTTGATTTCTTAGCTGACGCTTTTTCCTATCGAGGATAGCTACAGGAAATTCTTCATAGGTCAAATCTTTCTCCCATTCTATGTCATCTTGTTCGATAATGTGACCTGGGTCGAAAATGTACTTCCTTAGCATAGATACATGGAAGACATTGTTTACTCCGATGAGGTCCGGAGGTAGAGCTAGTCGATATGCGACCTCTTCTACTCGTTCCAAAATCTCAAAAGGTCCTATGTATCTTGGTTTCAGTTTTTCTTTCTTTCCGAAACGACGAACTTCTTTAGTAGGTGACACCCTCAGAAAAACTTTGTCTCCCGCTTCGAATTTCAACTCTCATCGTCTCTTATCTGAGTACATTTTTTATCGATCTTGTGCCATCTTCATTCTTTCCCGAATTTGCTTTATTACCTCGACTGTCTGTTCCACTAATTCGGGTCCCAACACCTTCTTTTCGCCTACTTCGTCCCAACAAATAGGAGAGCGACATTTCCTTCCATAAAGAGCTTCATATGGCGTCATCCCAATTATGGATTGGTAACTGTTGTTGTAGGCAAATTCCACTAAGCACAAGTGTTCCTCCCAAGTCCCTTGAAGATCCAGAACACAAGCTCTTAACATATCTTCCAGAATCTGTATTGTTCTTTCTGACTGTCCGCCTGTTTGATGATGAAAAGCTGTACTGAAAGCTAGCCTGGTTCCCAACTCCTTTTGCAAACTCTGCCAGAATCTGGATGTAAATCGAGGATCTCTGTCCGACACTATAGAAACTGGTATACCATGCAATCGGACAATCTCTTCAAGATAAATCCGAGCTAACTTATCTAATCCGAAAGTCATCTTGATCGGTAGAAAGTGTGCAGACTTTGTTAATCTATCCACAATGACCCATACTGCATGGTTTCCTCATTTTGTTCTAGGCAGACCAACTACAAAATCCATAGCTATATACTCCCATTTCCATTCCGGGATTTCCAACGGAGTTAGCAATCCAGCTGGTCGTTGGTGTTCAGCTTTTACTTGTTGACAAACCAGACATTTCTTTACAAATAGTCCGATGCTTCTTTTCATATTCTCCTACCAAAAGTTTTCTCTCAAATCTCGGTACATTTTCATACCTCCAGGATGTGCTAACAACGGCATGCAATGAGCTTCTTCAAGGATTTCTTCTATCATTTTCTTATCCTTTGGCACGCATATTCTTCCCCTGAAGACAAGGGCTCCATCCGTTGCAATAGAGAAGCCTTCAGCTTTTCCACTGTCCATGCGAGCTTTCATCCTTGTTAAGAAGTTATCCTTCTGTTGAGCTTCAATAATCCGTTCACGAAGCGTAGGTTTCACAACCAAAGTTGCCATCAAGGCTTCGATGTTGTTCAGAGGTGAGACCATTTCTAGATTTAGCCTTGACATTTCTTCGACTAGATGATGTTGGTTGGTGATCATAGACGTTACAATCCCTTTTTCTTTTTTGCTAAGTGCATCCGCCACCACATTCGCTTTACCAGGGTGATAATGGATCGTAATGCCATAATCCTTTACCAACTCTAGCCACCTTCTCTGTCTTATGTTTAGCTCCTTCTGTTCGAAGAAATATTTCAAACTCTTGTGATTAGTGTAAATTTCACACCTCACGCCATATAGATAATGCCTACAAATTTTAAGGGCGTGTACAACCGCAGCCAATTCCAGATCGTGTGTCGGGTAGTTTTGTTCATGAGCTTTTAATTGTCGGGATGCATAAGCCACCACTTTTTCTTGTTGCATCAGAATGCACCGCAAACCTTGTTTAGACGCATCACTATAGATCACAAACTCCTTTGTTACGTCCGGAACTGTCAAGATTGGTGCTTCTGTCAGTCTCTTCTTTAGCTCTTGGAACCTATGCTCGCATTGTTCAGTCCATTGGAACTTTACATCCTTCCGTGTTAAACGAGTCATAGGAGCAGCAATCTTCGAAAATCCATTTATGAATCTTCGATAGTACCCCGCTATACCAATAAAACTTCGTACTTTCTTGACATTGGTTGGGGTTTCCCATTTGCTGACAGTTGCAACTTTGTCGGGGTCTACCTCGATCCCTTGTGATGAGACAATATGACCAAGAAAACCTATCTTATCCATCCAAAACTCGCATTTCTTGAATTTTGCAAAGAGCTTTTCTTTCCGTAGAACTTCCAGCGTAATCCTAAGATGTTGCTCATGTTGTGTCTTATCACATGAATAGATTAGAATATCATCGATAAACACGATAACGAAATGATCGAGATATGCATGGAAAACACGATTCATCAGGTCCATAAAGACAGCTGGTGCATTGCTAAGTCCAAATGGCATTACTACAAACTCGTAGTGGCCATATCTGGTTCTGAATGCTGTCTTGGATATATCGGCATCTTTAACCTTCATCTAATGATATCCGGACCTTAAATCAATCTTCGAAAACACACTGGCACCTCTTAACTGATCAAAGAGATCTTCGATTCGAGGTAGTGGATACTTGTTCTTGATAGTTCTCTTGTTCAGCTCCCGATAATCAATGCACATCTGAAAGCTTCCATCTTTCTTCTTCACAAAAAGTACTGGAGCTCCCCAAGGAGATACACTTGGTCTAATAAAACCCTTGTCCAGAAGCTCTTGTAGTTGAACCTTCAATTCTTGTAATTCTTTCGGTGCCATTCGGTAAGGAGCTTTCGACACTGGTGCTGAGCCAGGTACAAGATCAATCTCAAAGGTTACCTGACGATCTGGTGGAGGGCTGGGTAAATCTTCGGGAAAAACATCCATAAATTCTCTTACCACCGGTACATCCTCAATGGGACTCATTTCTTGCTCAAGGCTCACCATGCTGACCAACCAAGCTTCGCAATTTCTTTTGCTAAGCATCTGGGTTGCCTTCATGACTGATATAATCCTCGTGTCCACTTTAACTCGTGTTCCATAGAAAGTGAACTCGGGTTCTCCAGGTGTTTGAAAGATTATTTCTCTTGTATGACACTTGATCATCGCGTAATTCGACTCAAGCCAGTCCATTCCTAGGATAATATCAAAATCCTTCATCTCTAATGCATGAAGATCGGCCAGAAGGATTCTATTCTCAAAAGCGATTCGTAGATAATGATACAGGTGTTTCGTCCTTATCGTCTTTCCTGACGGAATACTAACCTCTAGGGTTTTCGCATCTACCCTACTATCCTCAAACTTCAACAGCTTACAGAAATTGACAACGATAAATGAGTGGGTTGCTCCGGTATCAAATAAAATGAGAGCAGGTATATCACATATTGTTAACATACCTGTCATTGTCTCCGACCCTTTCGCAGCCTCCGGGTGAGTAAGAGCAAAAGCCCGTGCCCTACCGGCTACCGACCTTGAACTTGTGGTTGCAGCAGCTGGGCCCTTCGGCTTCCTACAATTTGCTGCAATATGCCCTGTTTCCCCACATGAGTAGCAGCTCCGTGTTTCTGGTTGACATGGCCCCATGTGTACCCTTCGGCATCTGGGACACGGATTCCCAAGTCGAGAAATAGGGAGAAGTAGAGTGTTGTTCTCTCTCGGAAACTTGTTTTGGGTAACACCCTGACTCGGTCCTGTCCACTTCCTTTTGATAGGCATCAGAGCAAATTTCTTAGAAGACACCACATCCAATCACAGTCGGGAGGAAATTTCCTGAGCTCTCTCAATTACATTAGCATAAGTCATAACTCCTTGTCCAGCCAATATCGATCCAATCTCTGGGCGTAGACCCCTTTCGAATCTTCAGGCCTTTTTGGCATCAGTATCGACCAGGTGAGTGGCATATCTGCTTAGATGATTAAATTTCCGTTCGTATTCCCCTACCGTCATAGTTCCTTGATGAAGATGTAGAAACTCCGTCTCCTTTCTGTCTCGGTAGGACTGTGGTATAAAATGTTGAGCAACCACTTCTTTAAAGTCCTCTCACGTCATTTCTTCCCTTTGGTTCGGCAACAAAGTCCTTTCATAAGAATCCCACCAATGGCTTGCCTCCTCCGTGAGTTGGAAAATCACACACGAAATCTTCTATTCCTTAGTACATGTCAAATGCCCAAACAATCGATCAAGCGATCTCAACCACTCTTCTGCCTCTGCTGGTTCACCTTTCCCACTGAAGGTCGGCGGATTAAAACACTGAAATTGTTCATATATAAGATTCGGATCAGACCTAACTGGTGGTGGTGCGGCTCGTGTAACCTCAAAGTGTTGTGCTAATCCTCTTAGCACCGACACTAGATCTCCCATGCTTGCATCTATTTCCCGTTCTTGCTGATTGGCCATAGGTGTTTGTTCTCTCCGGGGTCGTTCTCGAGACATAGCTCTGTTACGATGTATACATATATATCGTTTAGGTTTCAAAATAAATATATAATAAGTAAAGGAAAATAAATACGACAAGCGTGAAGAGATACGAACGTGGATTCCATAAAATAGAAATGAGATACACGTACTGAAATGTACATATAAGCAAAATATGGGTAGCCTTTACCCCACACCAAAAAGGGTTATATACACTAAATAGTTAAACGACTACCACATACTTATATAAGAGTTTCATCATTCCTGGTTTATATACACAAAATAATGATCATCCTCCTATCATCTATGCCATAGCAGCTGGAGGTGACGGAGGTCCCTGCAGGCTCGGTGCCACATCCTTCGGGTCATCTACATCCGGATTGTCCTCTTCAGGATCCTCTTCCGGTTCCTCCTCCTCAGGATCCTCTTCAGGATCCTCCTCCAAATCATCTTCCTCATCCTCCGAGCTGCCACTAGAAGGGTCATAAGGTCCAGGCTTGGGGGTAGTCGGAAAACTATGACGGCCCCACACTTCTAACATATTCCTCGCCACTCTTCCGAAATCCACAACAGGTGTGTTATCCACAGCTGAATACACCACCTCATCTCGAAAAACGAGACGTACCCTAGCCGCCCATGCATTTGGCAAGGTATGAATCATATGTGTGCAAGCCTGTATATTAGGGATACTACCCCCTGTTCCCCCCTGCCTCTCTCCAACAATGAAATAATCTAGATATATGTTCACCAACTGATACGTTCCCTGACACTCGGCTTTCAAAGAAGCATCGTCTGAGTCGTACCTCACGCGTCTCTACCGGCGGAACTCGCATTTTAGTGGTATGTCTAAATCTAGCCATCTGTCAAGTATAAGCTATATGAGTTGCTTTGTTTCATATGAAACTTTATCCATATCATCCTTTTGAACCTGTACTACTTATATCATGTAAACAAGATAACATGTATCAAACACACATTCTTTCTATCAAATTATATAACTTAAGGAGAGACACGCCTAGAGAGAGAGAGGTGCTTATACGTTTCTCTTTAGAAAAGATTTTTTTTTAAACATTTTCATCACGTTTTATCTTGTTTTCTCTTTATCAAGCCAAATCAAGCAAAGTCCTATAAAGAGTAGAACTATGCTCTGATACCATATTGTCACGCCTCGGTTTCTCCCATATAAATTTATCAGAGTTTTAAACAAAAACAGAGGCGTGCAAAAGAAAAAAAAGGCAAGGGACGATCAGAAGAAGAAGAGGATAGAAGACATCAGAATCTTTCTTATAACATATTGGACATACAAAACGTCGGTCACAGCCGATTCTCAAACGTCATCACAGTGGAAAAATTACTAACACGATCCATCATCATCAGAAATTACAGGAGTTATATATACATTACAAAAGATTGTGATCATTGTTTTCTTGATACATTATAAAAGACATTTTACGAAAATCCCAAAAGTGACACCATCTCTCTCTCTCTCTCCTGCTCTACCGTTCGTCATCTCCTGTAGTGTGAGTACAGATTAAGGGGTAAGTGTATGGAATACACTTGTGGAGATAAGCTCTGTATCTTATAACATACGACACAGATATACATATAAAACCAAAAAAAAAACACAACCAAGAGGCACGTTGTCATAGCACGTAAAATCTCACAACATGCATTAGAAATGGTAAGGGACGAATAGGTACGGGTATTTCCCATCTTATCCTATAAAAACGGTCTCATTACCGTTGGTGCATTTCCAGGACCACCAATCTTCCAAGAGTAGTAGAAAAGGGGTAGGAGACGAATGCATGTTCAGAGGTGGACCGCAGGCCATGCACAATATAAATATGACATATCACTTATAATATACAACATTTAGCATTTCTCAAACGAGCATCAAAATAGGGAAAACAGTAAACAACTTAAGAATTAGAAATTACCCCCACCTCGATAAAAAGTTATCACGTGATCTGACAAGATTAAAGAGTCAAGCCTATAGCGTACGATCCAACAGATAGCCTACAAAAGTACCGTGATATCTTAGATCCTCATAAGATTAAATGACAGATATAAGTAAAGATACGAATGATCGAGAAGACGGAACAGATAAGAAAAACTTGAAGATTCAGAATATCGAGAAGAGTGAAAGGTAAACTTGGTAAAAAGGGTTGACTCGACCGAGATCCCCAACTCCCGACAAAATGACGGAAACAAACGACTCAAAACGACCCATGAAAACGCTCGCCGGTGCACACACGACGCACTCGGCAGCTCACCCTCGCACAACCCTCTCGCACGATCGTGCAAAATCATACACAACCGTGCCCTACAAATCTCGACCGTGCGCCACATTCCAGTGGCCGCGCATGGTCGTTCACATCTAGCGCACGGCCGTGCCCTCGTGCACGGTCCTGCGTGCACCAGCCTACACAACAGCACCACCTACACCATCTTCTTCCTCTAGCTCCGGCCGACGACCCCCGTCGCCGGCAACTCCTCTGCCATCATGGTCGGCGACCTCCCATTGCCGGCAACACCTAACCACACACAACACACAACCCAAACATGAACAACACACACAAAACACACACAAACCCAAGCTTGAACCCAAAACTTCACACATCCAACTCCGGTTACACCACCTTCTCCGATGGCTCCAACACCCCCAACCCGTGGTCACACATTCCGGGATGGTTATCTACCACTCCGGCGAGGAAGATGAGAGAGAGAAAGCAAGAAACGAGAAGAGAGAAAAAGTAATGGACTCAAACTTAGGTTTTTGGGACGGTTGACCGGCGATCTAACCATCGGAACGGAGAAACAAGACCATAACTAGACTCACCTCGACAAGAGCTACCAGCGAAAACCTTTACAAAAACCGTACGAAACCGAGGAAGTTGACTTTTCCGGCCACCGGCAGCGGCGACGGCGACGACCGGAAAAAGAAAGAGAAAAGGGAGAGAAAACTTACGTGTTTTTCGATTATGAGCTCGTGTGACTTATCGACTTAAAATCAGCCTATATATACTCCTTCAAAAGAGACTACTATTCTCCAGAAATATCTCGTATGCTACCCCTCGTATCGTCTTGTGTACGTCGTATTCTTCGTTTTCACTGTTTTCTTCATTACTTGAGCTACGTAACTCCGATCGAACCCTAGTTCGTTTCTATTTTTCTCATTTTTTTTCCGTTACGCATCCGATTATATGAAAATCTTCTAGGTTCCATGTCTAAAAATTTATGTCCCTCTTAATCCAACATCAAACACATCTGTAACGCACATAAATAAATCTAAACACCCAAGATAACACACATGGAAAAAAAATTCAAATTAAGGGTTTAAATATTTAATTATCCAATTATGCTTCGTTTTGTCCTGGGCGTTATAGTTAGTTGTGAACTCATACAATTACAATTACGTATCCTTCTTATGTAAAAATTATTGTTACTGAACTTACTTTTTATTAGATATCTTGAGTAGTGGCTTAGAATTGTTGGAAGCTGCATGTTCAGACGAAGTTGGCACTTGATCTCCAAGACTTGATGATGGTGATCCTGGTGCCGTATCACTTGCAAGTGTTATAGGTGATTCTGGTGCATGTGGTAATGTTTGTGGTGGTGCTGATGAATTTGTTCGTCCTTCATATCCATTTCATCTTCTATTGTCTTCTTCAGATGCACGAACTATTGGACGTACTCTCTACCCATTCCCACTATAGCAGCCATCTCCAGAACCAAGGCCAAGTGAATGAAGTGGATGTGCTCCGCGAGCATTTCTCCTGCCACAACCATGTCATTCTTGCCCGTTTTCCCTACTACTGCCATCTCCAAGAGTAATGCTAGGTTGACGTCCTCCACGCCCATCTCCTCTACTGCTGCCATCTCCAAGACTAATGTCAGGTTGACGTCCTCCATGCCCATCTTTCCTATTGCTGCCATCCCCAAGGCCGATGTCAAGTTGACGTCCTTCACACACATCTCCCATACTGTTGTTTCCATCTCTAAGACCGATGCTAAGTTAACGTCTTCCACGTCCATCTCCCTTGCCACATCCACGCCCTCCAACCATAGTAATATGACACAAAAGACTCCTAAACAAAAAACTGATGTCATGAACAAATTATCTAACAAATGACATATGTTTTCTTGTTTAAAACATGTCAGGTTTGCAAAAAGACGTTATTATGAGATATAAACAATCGCTTTTACTTTTTCCAAAGATTAGTACTCTGCTAGTTTGGATTTTCTCACAAATCTTAATGAATCTCACATTTCATTTGTTAGTTTATATCACATCATAATACAATCTAGTATAGTGTACATATTTTGAGACCTATATAGTAAAATGAAATAAAAACTTCAAGAAATTCAAAGTTTCCATATATATACATTCATGATTTCATAACAGGAATGATAAGAGTTTCGACTGATCATTCTTAATATGTATTTACCATCAGGAACTTAAAAAATGAGGGGGTAAGGAGATACATATGCATAACAACATGCATATCACTATCAAGCTTCAAATGAATAACATATATTTTATGTTTGAGTAATGCTTGATAATTCAAAACCAAGATTTGTCAAATAACTACTATCAAATACTCCCTCCGTCCCACCTTATTTTGCCTACTTTCCATTTTTTCTTGTCCCAACTTATTTTGCCAACTTTCTAATTAAAGTGAAAAAAACATAAACTTAAACATCCAATCAACAGTTAACTGTATTTTCTTAGGATCCGTGCCGGTCAAAGTAGGCAAAATAAGTGGGGACGGAGGGAGTAATCTATAACTAAAAAACAGACAACTTAAAGCCATGACAAGTGATGTAGTATAAATTGTCGAAAGCTATGTCATGATAAACTACAAATACAATCAATAGTTTCTCAAACTATATATTGAATGACAAAACTGATAATATTCAAAAAGATTAAGAAATAAAACAATATATGAATTCAGAGAAAAATACAAAGCTTGCACCCACTAATCATATATAGAACAATTCCACCCAGTAATAGAACAATTCCACTAAAATAATAATAGCAATTTCAGAAAGGAATTCAGAACCTGCTTCATTCAATGGATGGAAAAGAAAAAAACGTGAATACTCTAGATTGTGGAAGGAGGTGGGTGAATAGAATAGAAAACAATGAAAGTGAGAAGTGGGGAAGTGGAGGGAACGGTTAGTGTAGCTTTGCCCGCCACATTTTTAACCCCAATTCATTTGTTGATGAAATAGAAAAAAAGTAATTAAAAAAGACAAATACCTTTTTTGTTTAGTGTGCGTGTATATATTTATAATGTGTGCATGTGTAATTAATAATTAAAAAGTAAACTATTCATAATTAATCTTTTCATTATATATATTATACATACTATAACACTGTATATGTGTGCCTATATATATATTATTTATTCTTGTTAATAATAAAATCTAATAATTAAAATAGATTTCATGAAACTTGAAATTTGTTTCTAATTTTATTGTATGCATGAAATATATGTAAATAATTAAAATTTATCAAATTTTCTATATGATAAGAAAAAATTGTTAATTTTCTTATCTATAAATAATAATAACAAAAATGAAAAAAAAACTTACACAAACAGAAATTTTCTTGCTTAAAACCCAATTTTCACTTTTGATATTTGTTTTATTATATAAAAGATATAATATTAAAGATATATTTTGTATCTAGTAAGATTTAAAATGATAAAATTAATCTGCATTTCCTAAAACTTAGGCAATTTAAGATTAGTTATAACAAATCTATTATGGATGCAAATTTATAAATAGTTTAGTAAGTCATATGTGATATACATGGATTAAAAAAAAATTGCATGGATCTTAGATCCATTCACCTAGTGCACAGGAGTTTTTGTGTTCTAGTATTCATGAACTAGTGTAATTTTCTCTATTGTAATGCCTAGTTTACATGTTGCTTTAGTGTAACATATAATATCTAGTCGAAGCCTATTTTTAGATTACTTAACCTTTCAAAAGTTATTTTTTTCGAGTCTCGAAACCTCAATTTATATCTATGAGGGTTAGAATTGGATTTGGAGAAGAATTTTAGTTGAAAAAGATACCTAAAACATGTAAAAGATACGCGATCTGGTCGGGTCCGGACAACTTGAACCGGGTCGGAAAGTTTGGTATCATTCTAAATAGGAAAACATGCAACCCGACCAGGTCACAAGAGAGCAGGATCGGGTCGATCATACTGACATGAGGATTACATTCTGGACAGGAAACAAACTGTACATTTTTGACTTCGTATCTCGACTCCAACTTGGCTTTTCAACTGATTGAGCTTTCACTTTGTGCTAAAATCTATCAAATTCCTCTCAAATCAAGAAAATACGTGAAATCTTACAAAAATAATCAAATCTACACAAAATATCATGAATGCGTGCTTTTTAACACAAAATGATATTTCATTTTGAACAAAATCAGATGAAAGGAAAAAAATAATAATTAGATAATCAAAATCAAAGCACGTAAAATTAGAGGTAAAACCGTAAAAGAAATGGATAAGACCTTATATACAAGTTATCAAATAAAAAATGATCTATATTTTGATCTCTAATGATTTCTTTATTGAAATAAGTTTAATGGTCCTCAAACTTTAAGGTCAAATAAGATGGGTAATTAATTCTAATTAATTAAAAAAGTTTTCATTATCACATTAATACGACAATAACATTTTTTTCTTTCTTTTGTTATGTCTAATCTAAGAGTACATAATAAACTCGTGTACATAACTAAAAACTTAATTTCATATAGAGTTCATAACACTTTACATAATAAATTAGAAATAAATTAATTAGATCTCATTAGGTCTAATCTTGATTTGTCATTGTAGCTGTCGTGGTAGATGTATTCATCGCTTGTGGCATCACCTTTTAACACTAAACACAAACTTGGTTTCTGCATAAGAATCAATTGAACAAAGTAAAATCATCGATCACCAATATTAGATCTCATTATGTATATAATCAAATCTTCACCGAATATGTCAAAATATCAACAAACCAAGAAACATTTACTTTCGACTTTATCATCTTCACAAAAAATACACTGAAAATTAGCAATCGATTAAAAAATACACTGTAAATTAAGGTACGGTAATAAACGATGAATGTCAGAAATTACTTTGGGGACCTATTCAACATGGATTTAGATCTCATCTTGAAAAGTTTTTGAACCATCCTATTAAATTCAAACAAAGAAACTTGTATATCGCTAAAAGCTTTACAAAAATATTCAAAATTGCAACCCAAATAATTTACTGCTACAGTGATATAGTGGAAGGACGAATTTGCTGTTAACTTTTAGAAGATGAAAATCATAATCATGATCTCAAGAAATGTTTCTAAGCATATAAAATATACAAGTTTACTCACAATAAAAGAACTAAAGAAGTAATTAAGATCGAGTTTTACATAAATTAGATTGAGATAGATAGAAAGATTAAGCTATGTTAATTACCAGAAAATTCTTTCAAATATATTTGCCATAGTAACTGATGATTGAGTGAACACCACAATCAGAATCATATGTGTCCATGCATATTGGCCAAATTAATACTTGTACATCTTCTTCTTCAGTGTAAGAATGAACCACCCAAAGCCGGAACTCACAAATAGAAGAAAATATTCAATACTCACCAAGAGCATAACATACTCATATTTTGTTGAGCAATTAACATGCTAAGGTTTACATGTGTTTGATAATATTGTGCAAATAAGAGAATAACAAGAGAAACAGATATAACCAACCATTTTTACAAACCTATAATATTATCCAAAATTAAGCTTTGATGAGACGATTCAATCAATACCCCACATCTCCTAACATTACCAAAGATACAACATGATTGCTTCACTGTCTCAGCAACAAGCCCTTTAAAATTTGATAGTTTGATTTGTTCATAGAAGACAAATAATAGAATCATCACAATTTTTGCAGCCTCTGCAAATACTAACATTTTTATGATAACAAGCTTGAAAATTACCTAACTTACAAAGCAACAAGTGAGAGACAAGAACATTTATGTCTGTTATCACCAGCTACAAAGAGAAACTATTCTTACAAGAATTAACATTTCAGCACATGTCTCAACATTCTGGAACATTGATTCGGCAAAAAAAAAATCATATTAGTCACTATCGTGAGATTAGTTTCATCATTTAACTCTTCATCTTCGTCAGTCGAATCCAAGTCTTTTTCATCCGATCCAAGTAATGTCTCATCTTGTTGTTCAATATCATAATCCTCAAGCTCTATAAATATGTTATTTGGACCATTTAAAGAATCTACATCATCCAATTGAATCTGATCACGAGGATGTATGTCAATAACATCCACTTGAAATAGTGACTGATCAATTTCTTTAGAAGTTTCTGTAACATCCACAAGAGCCCTAACTTTTACTTTAAACACAGCCCACCAATCACTCTTATCGTGCCTAATGCTAGGATAATTACAAAAATACACTTGATTTGCTTGCACAACTAACAGAAATGGTTCGTATCTACTAAATCTTTGTTTCCAATTCACCTCTACAAGCTTATACTCTTTATGGACTTTTGTTCCCAATGGAGTAGGGTCAAACCAATCACACTTGAATAATACAGTTCTCTTAATTGGTAAGGCTGGATATTCAATCTCAATTACTTCCATCAACTGACCATAGTAATCACTCTCATTAACAATTGAATTCGAGCCTCTAATGCACACCCCACTATTCATAGTAGCTCTCGTAGAACCATGTCGTAAAGTATGAAATCTATAACCATTTACATAGTACCCGTGATATGACATGACCGTTCGTAATGGGCCTTTTGCAAGATCCTTTATGAAATCATTAGAAATATTATTTGCAGGATCATGTGCCTAAACATAAAAAAAGATATTTGTTAGAAAAATAAATAAATTATTGATAGTGAAAATAACTTCTTCTATAACACTCACATATATGTTAAACCAATCTGGAAAGTCATTTTCTAGTTTCCTATCAACTTCAGTCTTAGTTATGCTTGGTTGACATAGCTTCAAAGAGTTGATGTAAATTCTTTAAGAAGAAAAAAATAAACAACATAAGAAAAACAGATGAAAATGAATTAAAATATAAGATATATGTATGGTAATAAGCATAAATAAATAAAATTATTGAGCAATAACCTGATTAATGGATCTACTTCTGAACAATTTAATAAAACATAACTTCGAGCAGCTTTATATTCTTGGTCACTCATATATCTTGATTTAGCTTTTCCAAAAGGTCGACCAACATATTTAAATATTGATAGGTTTTGCTCATGTTCTTCACTTTCCCCCTCTTGAATGTGGGTGTCATCATTGCATGGCACTTGTCTATGTCTCATTCTTACATGATCTTCAAAGTAGTAAGAACAAAATGATGTAGTCTCTTCAACTAAATATGCATTGTATATTGATCCTTCTACCTTAGCTTTATTATTGACATTGTTTTTCAATTTCCGTAGGTACCTACAAAATATATGAATGTTCAACATCACAAAATTGCATAAAATGTGTAAATAGAAGAACATGCTCTCTTATTACCTTTCAAAAGGATACATCCACCGATATTGTACAAGACCAACTATCTTTACTTCATAAGCTAGATGTACAGGAAGATGTTCCATTGAGTTAAAGAAACTCGGAGGGAAAATTCGCTCAAGCTTACACAAAATGACTGGAGTTTCATTTTCTAATCAAACCATGTCCTCATTTCTTATAGTAGTAGATTTTAGCTCTTTGAAGAAGAGACTCAACTCTGTAAGAGCCCTCCAAACATTTGATGGGAGTAGTTCACTAAATACGATAGGTAATAATCTCTACATAAAAACATGGCAATCATGACTTTTCATGCCATACAACTTATACTTCTTCATATCTATGCATCGTGCCATATTTGAAGCATATCCATTAGGGAATCGAAGGGTTTTGATCCAATCACATAAAACTTGTTTCCCTCACTTGTCCAAAGTATAACATGCTTTAGGATATTTTCCCGTTGAAACATTCCTTGCTAACTCAGGACGACGATAATATTCATTCAACTCTTCCTTAGATTTGGATGTGTCCTTTGTTTTTCCTTCTACATCCATGACAGTGTTAAAGATATTGTCAAATACATTTTTTTCAATATGCATTACATCTAAGTTGTGCCGAATCAAGTGTGAGCTCCAATAAGGAAAATCCCAGAATATGCCTCTCTTCTTCCAACCATTGTGAACGCATTTCACTCAATTAATCTTATCAGCCTCAAATTCTGTGACTTTCATTATTCCCAAATTGTCAATATGTTGGTGGATTTTTGTTCCAGACTTGATTGATGGTGCAACCTTGACCACAATTTTATTTTTCAGGAATGAGGTTTTGTTCTTTCGAAATGGATGATCTAGTGGTAAAAACTTACTGTGATTATCAAACCACGATTGTTTCCCACTTTTCAAAAGAGTAATTGCATCTGTGTCCTTCATGCAATATGGATAGACTAACCGACCAACAGTACTCCAACCAGACAACATCGAATATGCAGGAAAGTCATTGATTGTCCACATAAGAGCAGTTCTCATCTGAAAGTTTTGCTTCTTGAAAATGTCATATGTCACTACACCAACCTCCCACAATTGTTTTAATTCTTCAATAAGAGGCTGGAAGAATACATCTAACTTATCTTTCGAGTTCTCTGGCCTAGGAACTAATACAGCTAAGAACATATATTGCTCCTTCATACACAACCATGGGGGTAAGTTGTACGGTGTAACTATTACTGGCCATGAAGAATATTGTCGTCCTGATTGTCCAAATGGTTGAAACCCATCAGTACAAAGTCCTAGACGTACATTACGAATTTTATTTGCAAAATCTGGATATGTCTGATCAAAATTCTTCCAAGCGGGAGAGTCCAAAGAACGAATCATAACCCTTTCTTTAGTCTCATGCTCTGCATGCCACCTCATTTCTTTAGCAGTGACATTAGATGCATATAATCTTTTTAGTCTATCTATGAGAGGGAAGTAATACATTTTCTTATATGGAATATTAGTTTTCCATCTCCTACCACTTTCTTTAGATGATCTCTTATACCGAGGATGTGCACAGAACTTGCAACTATTCAGTGTGCAATCTGCACGCCAATATATCATACAACGATTAATACAACAATCAATCTTTTCCACCGGTAGACCCATACCCCATAGCAACTTATTAGTGCTATAAAAGTTCTCTATCACCTCATTATCATTTGGAAGGATCTCCTTTATATATTGAACCATTTGATCAAAAAAAAATTCCGTCATGTGGTTCTCTGACTTCATGGACATGACACGAGCAATGTGTGATAACAATGTGTGATTTCTACAACTAGGCCACAACTCTTTGTTTGCAGCACTAAGCATGTCATAAAATTTCTGAGCTTCTGGATTTGGAGGTTCCTCCATGTCTTGAGCAGAAGCAGTAAAATTAGGTCCCGTGGCATGAAACACCATATTGTGGTATGAAGATAATTCATCTACATTACCTATTTCGGTATTCTCACTGTAGTTGACGTCCACGTTTGTTTCCCCATGACAATCCCAAATATAATATTCTGGAACAAATCCATTTTTTGCCACATGATACTTAACTGTATCTAAATCATGATATACACGATTTTGGCACCTATGACTATTACAAGGACATCTAATTCTGTTTTCATCCATCCATTCTAGTTGGCTACTAGCAAACTCGATAAATTTCTCTAGATCATCCAAAAATTCTTGGTTTAGATGACCACTTGTAAATCTATTATACATCCACTGACGATCCGGTCTCATTTCCAACCTGTTGATACATAGATATTATAATACATATATCCTAAAAAATAAAAAAATACGTATAATTTCAGAAGAATAATGAGACTGAATTGAACCAAGCAAGAAGGCTAGTAATGCAATCAAAAATCAAATATTTCAAAGAGGACTACAAATTTACATCATCTTTTGGTTGTGCAGTTTCTGTACTTGTGCTAGGTGCTAAATTGCAATGCATTCTATATAGGAACAATTCTCCTTTAATGCTTGGAAATTTAACTCAAACATGATCTAAACAAAAGCCATAGCCGACAGAAATTAAAAGAAACTTATAAAAACTTAAATTCTCAAGCTATGGCAAAAAGAGATGGTCAAGGTTGTAACAACAATCAAAATGATTTGCAACTTGAAGAGAGATGTTTTTTAAATTGAATACAAGATAACACATTCTTCAGACAGGAAACAACTATGAATTTCTAACCTCAGCTAGCTCTTTATCCAAGTAGGCTATTTCAAGTTGACCACAACCACTTCCACGTGATTTAATGGGTATATATGAAATACGATGAGAAGAATCATTGATTAAAATAATAAACATGTTCGCATGATTCCCACCTAATGTAAACAAGGGTAAGCAAGTACGTTGGCATATTATTTAACATTATATACAGGGCATCACCCAAGTGTAAAACCTTAAATTTACATGGTAAAAGATTTAAAAATAAAAGTTGCTAGCATAAAAAAAAACATTGATCTATGTAATTAATATTGATCAACATATTGGTCAAATTGGAAGAAAAAAAAACAAGATACATAGGACATTTCATCATATGCATATGTCTTCATCCTTCCTCAACAATAAATTTTTGGCATTATTCTCTTGATGGATTATGATAGCATAAAGTAGAAAATGTCTTGCAGCAGGTATTTTCTTTATTATGTTTTCTCAACATAGATGTTCCTGAAATAAATTAAAAATGATGACAATGGTTGAACACAATTATCTCCAGAAAGAGGGATTATGAATGATTAAGGTCATGGCTTTAGTAAAGAAGATTTAAGAATTTTATTTGATTTCCAAGTGGACAAAGTACAAACAAGAAGTGATAAAGACACATCGAGGTAGAATAAAACCAAAACAATAGAAAACTGCACTAAGTGATTAGGAAATTTACTATCAGCTAATTTTTCTGAATTCAAAATTCAAAAGGGGAAGAATCAAAACCTTAATACATCAATCATTCACATAAGAAAAAAAACCCTAATTCCCAAATCTAATCAATCTAATCAAGTGAATGCAAATTTATTCAAGATAAAAAAAATAATGTACCCGATCAAGAATAGGTACTGTGTGTATTTCCAGATCATCCTTCTTCTTCAACGAAATTCGGAGAAAATGGTAAAAACTCACTCGAACGGTAAAGACCTCTCTCCAACGGTAAAATCTATTATAAATTTCTGCTTCTTCTTGTAGCACCCCGGACCAAAAATGAAGCATAATTGATTAATTAAATATTAAATCCATAATTGAATAATTATGTGCGTTAATTTTGACTGTTTAATTTAATTATGTGCGTTTCAGATACGTGTTTAATGCGTGATTTAGATGGATTTTTTTCCTAGACATGGAACATAGAATATTTCTATACTAATATATGTATATTGGAAAACGAGAAGATAGAAATGAATTAGGGGTCAATCGGAGACCCGTAGCTCAAACGGCGACAAAATGGGCAAAACACGAAGTTTCAGAAAATCGAAAGATATTTACGGTGAATAGTAACTGAGATTTTTACATGAATAGTAACCAAGACTTTTCATCGTGAATAGTAAATTTTGAGATTTTTACGTGAATAGTGATTTTCGGTAATTCTATAAATAGGGGCGTTTTCGATTCAAAAATCACCGATTTTCCAAACGAGCCGACAACGACGAAAACTCGTAAGTCTCTCTCTCTTTACTGTTTTCTGCCTCCGATACGCTGCTGCTGCCGATGGCTGGAAAATTTCAAAGTTGTCAATTTCGATCGATTTTCTCACAGAACGTAGGTCTCGTCGAGACGAGTCTAGGATAGGTCTCGGATTTCAATTCCGATTTCTCGTTCGCCGGAAAACGGCGAAAAATCCTCTCCAAACCTTAAACCCTAATTCTTACCACCTTTTCTCTCTCCTCTATTTCCTCATTTCTTCTCACCGGAGCTGCTGCCGGAGGTTTTCCTGGTGGTGAGGGTGAGTGGCTGGAGGGCCGGCGGCGCCAGAGCTAAAAGGGGCTGTGTGTGTGTGTTTTGCGTGTGTGAGTGTATGTTAGTATGTGTGGTATATATGCATGCTGTTGAGGGCGGCGCAGGTGGCGCCGCCATGGGGAAACAGTGGGCCGGTGCTGGTGATGCGCTGGCGAGGCTCAGAGGTGGGTGGCCGGCGATTGGAAGTCATCGGCCAAGCTATGAAGGTGTGTGTGAGTTTGTGTATATATACGTGTGTGTGTATGATATGTTGTGTGTGTGAGGGGGCTGTTAGGTAGTTGCCGGCGACTGGAAGTCGCCGGCCAGTGTTCTAGGTGGTCTGGGGGGAGTCGCCGGCGACTTCCAGTCGCCGGCCAAAGGCTGTGTTGGTTGGGGTTTGCAAGCGTATGTGTGTGTTTAGGGGTTTGGGAAGGGTTTGCTCGAAAAGTACTATTCACGGTCGGAGGGTTGCCGGAGATGGTGGCGGCCGGGACTGGGGTCGCCGGTGGACCAGGTGGGGGTGGCGCCGCCGCCGCAGGTGGCTGCTAGAAGCAGCCAGGGTGCGCTGCGCGCCAGGCACCGGGTGGCGCTGGCCGAGTCAGCCGAGGATGCCTGTTGAGAATGCCGAGCGCTGCTGCCGAGACAACCGAGAGCTGCCGAAAAATGTCGGATGCCGCGCACGCATGCTGCCGAGCTGCCGAGGGACGCGTGCACGCTTGGCGTGCTGGCCTGCCGAGGCCGCCGAATCTGCTGAGTTTTCCACCCGACACCGGGTGCGTGTGCGCGCGCGCACCATGCCGTGTGACGGGTGTGCGCGCGACACCGTTTTTTCGATCCAAATCCCATTTTTTCCAACGTACATTATCATCGAGTCGTCGCCGACGAGATGTCATTGACCGGGGGCCGTGGGTCCCGGTCAAAATCAACTTTTTGACCAAAATTACTAAATACCCCTAATCTTAAAATGCTCCGTTCAAGCTCGTTTAAACTCCGATTGAGCTCATTCTTTTTCCGTTGTAATCCAAATTTCATCCTCTTTCATATCAGCCTTATAAACTGAACATGCACTCTCGTTTCTTGAACCCCAATCTTTAGATCTCTCGATCCGTCGCGTCTTTAACGATCGTTTTTCCTCTGGAATCTTTTATAACTTTAATTATACTTATTAAGGATCTAAGAAACACCGTAATTTGTGTGGGCTATCAATTGGATTGAGCATTGAGATAATTAATCTTTGGTACTTGCTACTCACGCGGAAACCACCGAACAAGGTGGGGGTAATTTCTAACTCTTTATTTGTTTACAGTTTTCCCTATTTTGAAGCATGATTGAGGAATACTAAATGATGTGGTTATATGCTATGATTATGTGTTCATGATATACTGTGAAAGGACTTCGGTTCACATTGCATGTTCAGAGGGTCTTATGGACCGTAAAAAAAATGTCTCTTATCTTTTCTACCAGCTGAAAGGTCTGGCGGTCCTGTAAATGCGCTAGTGGTATTGAGACCGTTTTAGGGGGTAAGATGGGAAATTCCTGCACCTCATGGATGAGTTACGAGATACGTGCCTTGTATTTTTATGTGCTGTGATAATGTGACTGAATGTTACTTTTCCTGTAAAATATATCCATCGACTATTATAAGATGAGGATTTTATCCCCACCAGTGTATTCCATGCACTCACCCCTTATTTTGTAATTCATGTTACAGGAGATGATGAGCATGATGAACCTTAGAGAGAGGTGTGGAGCTCTATCGGGACTTGTGTATTTAAGTTGATGTCTCACAACATTTTCAAACAATGTTTTAATTAATTCACGTTTTGTAACAAATAATCTCGTACATGCTTTAGATGATGGATCCTGATGGTTGAATTCCACTGCTATGATGTGTTTATCGGTTGAATCCGACTATTGATATGTGAATGATTCACATCGTCTTCTACCTTATTCTTCTGTCGTCGCCTATCTCCTTCTTCTGTTTATGAAAGATGTCTCTTTCTATTTCTTTCTTCACGCCTGTGAGAAAAAATCTGATATTTTTATGAAAGAAAACGGGGCGTGACACTTATACTTTCACAAGTACACCGTACTACTACGACCTTTACTGTGATAAATTTCACCTCAGTGCGCGCAACAAATTTCTTCTTTTACTTTATGTTAGTCATGGAAGGATATCCTCTCTTTTACTTTAGCTTTTTCTGGTTGTTTATTCAACTTTAAAAATAAAGCAAAATATTAATAATAATAGTTGTTTGTAAAACATTCGGTGGGCTACTGTTAAGTTATTCTTACTATCTAATTAATTAATTGGTCTATTTATCCAATTATTATTAGATCCAATTATTATATTTAGATCAAATAATCTGGATCCACTTATTATAGTAATTAATATTAATAATATATTTTTTAATTTCATTAATTTCGTGGTTTATGTAATTAATTTCTTCTATTTTCAGTTTATTTAATAATTTTTAATATTGTGGCCGCAAATTAAAATTGATCCAAATTTTATGACGATTTAACAGTAATTTTAAATGTCTCAAAAGAATTAATATTTATTACTTTCACAATATGTATGATTCTACGCAAATATGAAAATAAATATTATCAATCAATGATAAATTAAATTATCCACCAATAATCAGTAATTAACTTACAACATTCACAAAGCTCAATATAAATCAATAGTAATTTGCATTAATATCAATTTCGAAGCAATAATGAATACATAACTCAAAAATTCTAAACAACAAAAGTTCATATATATAACATAAGTATTCACTAAACCAAAGCTACAAAATCTGTTGAATTGTTTGATACATAAATTTTATGAATACATATATTATTATATTGATGTATGATTGCATAGAATTTTATTTTCAAATTATTACCATTATTGAAATATAATAAATTAGAGATGGTGTTTATATAGGAAATAAAAGTTTTTATGTTAATTAAGAGTTTAATTATTATAATTATAAAAATTAAATTAGAGTCAAGTAATTAATGTATTTGGATGAAGTTAAATTTAGGTGATAAAAGATTTAACCATAAGTTGACATGTATCAAATTTTGATTTATCTTTAAATAATATGAAGGAATTTATAACTAACAATAGATTTGAAATCTATTGGTATTTATCAACATATCTATGTTCATAGATATTGCAAACAAGATAATATGATGGGTAACTACCAACGGATGGTGAAATCGTTGGTAATTACCAACTGATTATTAATTTGTTAGTAGCTCCCAACAAATTATAAATTAGTTGACAATTATCAGCAAAGGCTTTAGTTAGTAAATGCAAGATGTTTCTTCCCATCAAATTTTACCAATGACTTACGTTAGTTGGTAAATTTCATTGGTAATCCATTGGTAAGTAGTTGTTAATATTGATGCCAAAAAGATGCGCCAAATTTACCAACAGATTTTGTTGCTAGGTAATTTTTTGTTGCTAATCCGTTGACAAATTCGTTATAACACCTAACATGAAAATTTTGTCCCTAATCCGTTGCTATTTTGTTGGCATTTACCAATTGTCACGCCTCGTTTTCTTTCATAAAAATATCCTATAACGTGAATTACAGAATAGGGGGTGAGTGCGTGGAATACACTCGTGGGAATGAAATCCACCTCTTATAACATACAACAGAATAAAATACCGAAAATATAACATTCAGTCATGTTGTCACAACACATAAAATGCAAGGCACGTACTCGTAACCCATCCATGGAGTGCGGGAATTTCCCATCTTATCCCCAAAAACGGTCCCAATACCGCAAGCGCATTTACAGGACCACCAGACCTTTCAGGTGTTAGAAGATGTAGGAGATAGTTTTTTTACGGTCCATAAGACCCTCCGAACATGCAATGTGAACCGAAGTCCTTTCATAGTATAACATGAATGCAAAAACATAGCATATAATCACAACATTTAGTATTCCACAATCATGCCTCGTAATAGGGAAAACAGTAAACAAATGAAGAGATAGAAATTACCCCCACCTCGTTCGGTGGTTTCCGCGTGAGTAGCAAGTACCAAAGATCAGATAACTCAGGGCTCAATCCAACAAGTAGCCAACATAATTTACGGTGTTTCTTAGATCCTTAATAATATATAATTAAAACTATAAAAGATTCCGGAGGAAAAACGATCGTTAAAGACGCGACAGATTGAGAGATCTAAAGATTGGAGTTGAAGAAACGAGTGTGGATGTTCAGCCCAAATAGCTAAGATGATAGAGGATGAAATTTGGATCACAACGGAAAAAGAATGAGTTCGATCGGAGTTGAAACGAGCTCAAACGGAGCATTTTAAGTTTAGGGGTATTTTGGTAATTTTGGTCAAAGGGTTGACTTTGACCGGGCCCACGAACCCTGGTCAACGACATCTCGTCGGCGATGACTCGATGATGACGTATGATGGAAAAAAGGAATTCGGATCGAAAACACCACGTCGCATGTGCGCCCGTCACACGACAGGGCCCGCGCGCGCGCACTCGACATCGGGTGGAAAACTCGGCAGCCTCGGTAGCGTGTCTTGGCAGCTGCCGAGTTTTCTCAGCAGCCTCGGCGGCGTGTCTCGGCAGCTGCCGAGTTTTCTCGGCAGCCTCGGCGGCTTCACGCACGCAGCACCCAGTGTCCTTGGCAATTGCCGAGTTTTCTCGGCAGCCTCGGCCAGGCTCGCGTCGAGCACTCTAGGCATCGGCCTGCTCGACTGCTGCTCTTCCAGGCGCCACCCGCTGCGGCGCCGCCGCCCATTGCCACTACCGCCTTGTCCGCCAGCAAGCCTGCACCGCCGGCTACCACCTCCGGCCATCCCTCGCCGGAATCCGGCCGTGAATAGTGCCCAGAATCGACCCTAAACACACCTAATCACATACACATGCCAAATACAAACCCTACCCTTCCCAGCTCCGGCCGACAACTCCTAGTCACCGGCGACCACCCCTAGCCACCTGAAACTCTGGCCGGCGATCTCCAGTCGCCGGCAATCACCTGTCAGCCACGCATACACACACACGCATATATGTGTACACACACGCATAACATAAACAGCTTGGCCAGCGGCCACCTGCTCTCGGCCACCACCACCCTCACCTCGCCGGCGCATCACCAGCGCCGGCCCACTGTTCCCACACGGCGGCGCCACCTGCGCTGCCCCCAACAGCTCACATACATAACACACACTAAACACACATACACATTCGATATATATATATATACACAACCTGCTGCAGCTTCGGCGTCGCCACCCACGGCGGCGCCGTCCCCCCAGCGGCTCCCCCACACCTCCAGCAGCTTCTCCAGCGACTACTCCGGTGAGAAGAGAATGAGAGAGAGAGAGAAATCAGAAGAGAGAGAAGGTGGTGAAAACTAGGGTTTAGGGTTTGGAGATCGTTTTTCATCATTTTTTGGTGAATGAGAAATCGGAATTGAATTTCGAGACCTATTCTAGATTCATCTCGTCGAGACTTACGTCGTGTGTGAAAATCGGCCGAAACCGACAACTTTGAATTTTCCGACCACAGGCGGCGGTGCGCCAGAGGTAGAAAATCAAAAAGAGAGAGAGAAGAGAGAGAGACTTACAAGTTTTCGTCGCTCTCGGCTCGTTCGGAAAAACGGTGATTTTTGAATCGAAAATGCCCCTATTTATAGAAATTCCAAAAACACTATTCACGAGAAAAAATCCAAGTTACTATTCACGGGTCAAAGTCCGAGTTACTATTCACGTGAAAAATCTTCATTACTATTCACCGAAATATCTTTCGGTTTTTCGAAACTTCGTGTTTTGCCCTTTTCGTCGCCGTTTGAGTTACAGGTCTCTGATTGACCCCTAGTTCATTTCTATCTTCTCGTTTTTCCATTACGCATCTAATGGTATAAAAATATTCTATGTTCCCCATCTAGGAAAATTATCCATCTAAATCATGCATTTAACACGTATCTGAAACGCACGTAATTAAATTAAACAGTTAAAACATACGCACATAATTATTAAATCATGGGTTTAAATATTTAATTAATAAATTATGCTTCATTTTTGGTCCGGGGTGCTACACCAATAGACATCATTATTTGGTAAAATCCGTTAGAAATTTAATGTTTTCTTGTAGTGCAAGTTGTATGAAAGAAACAAGAAAAAATTATACCTAGAAAATAAGAATAAAAAATTTGAGACATGTCAAACATATAAAATTACCATAGGAAGGTATTATTTAGCATATTTGAGAGGATGTAGGAATGAAAATTCATACATGGAGCCCTACATTTGAGAACTAACCTTTAGATGATGAAGATAACTCCATTAATCTTGTAATGGGTTAGAGAACATTAGCCGACAAGGAGGAGTCAAGCGAAGAGAAATCGAAGGAGTCACATGATAAGAAAGAGTCTTCGATGAGCAACCACTGAAAATAATATCTTATAGAAGTTTATCATTTCTAAAACAATCGATACAGTACATAGGCTTATACAATATATCAACACAATATTGATTTCCTTAAATTTCTCCATAGAATAAGAAGGAAAGGAGAAATGAAGATGAGGAAAATAGTTATGTGTTACAATAGATAAATATAATTGAGTTATATGATTTAAATTACAAAAAACTACAGTATAAATATTGTACAAATTTTTTTTAATTAGTTCCTTCAACTTGCAAAAATATCATCCTACCCCCTTCCCCAACATAAAATATCATCTATAATAGTGATCATTACAAGTATTCAAGAACGAGAACAAATTACAGCTAAAAAATTAGAATACAAAATTTGAGACATGACAAACATTTGATACAACCATAAGAAGATACATATTTAGCATATTTGAAAGGATACACGAATGAAAATTCATACATGGAGCCCTATATTTGAGAATTAGCCTTTTGGTAATGAAGATTACCCCATTAACCTTGTAATGAGGTTAGAGAACATTGAACGACAAGGAGGCGTTGAGGGAGGAGAAATCGAAGGAGTCACACGATAAAGAAGAGTCGGTCCATGAGCAGCTGCCGAAAAGAATGTCTTGTAGAAGTTTATCATTCTTAAATTGACCGATACGATATGTAGGCCTCTATAATATATCAACACAATGATGATTTTCTTAAGTTTCTCCATGGAAGAAGGTAAGAAGAAAAGAAGGTGAGAAAAAGTTTTATGCTTAAGTAGATAAAGTATCGGCGCTGCACGGACTAATTGCCACTATGGTCAAATGAGTCATATTATTTTTAAAAAAAAATTAGAGTCAAAGAAATAGATAGTTCTATGATCCTCCATAGATTCAAGTTACTCTATTGTATATAAGGAACCAAATGAAATATAATAAAATAATTTTTAATATATGGTAAGTATAAAATTTTTATATATGCTAAGTATAATTGAGTTAAATGATTTAAATTACCAAAAAAAAAACTATAATATCAATATTTTACAATTTTTCTTTTTCTTTTATTCCTACAACTTGTAACAATGTCATCCCACTCCCTTATCCAATATAAAATATTATCTATAATAGTGATCATTATAATTTGTATTCAAGAAATAAGAACAAATTACAGTTTGAAAATTAGAATAAAAAATTTGAGACATGACAAACATTTAAAATAATCATAGGAAGATACATACTTATCATATTTGAGAGAATGTATGAATGAAAATTTATAGATGAAGCCCTACATTTAAGAACTAACCTTTGGATGAGGAAGATAACTAGATTAACCTTGTAATGGGGTTAAAGAACCTTGACCGACGAGGAGTCGAGCGAGTAGAAATCGGAGGAGTCGCTCGACAAGGAAGATTTTGTCAATGAGCTACCACCGAAAAGAACATCTTATAGAAGTTTATCGTTCCTAAAATGATTGATATGGTACATAGGTCTAAAGAATATATCAACATAATGTTAATTTCCTTAAATTTCTCCATGGACTAAGAAGGGAAAGAGAAATGAAGGTGGGGGAAATAGTTCTGTGCTACTATTGATAAATATAATTGAGTTAAATGATTTAAATTACAAAAAACTACAATATAAATATTGTATATTTTTTTTTCCATTTCATGCAACTTGCAACAATGTCATCCCACCCACTTCCCCAACATAAAATATCATATACAATAGAGATCATTACAAGTTGTATTCAAGAAACAAGAACAAATTACAATAAAAAAATTAGAAATTTTTTTTTAGGCATGACAAGCATTTGAAACAACCATATGAAGATAAATATTCAGCATATTTGAGAGGATGCATGAATGAAAATTCTTATATGGAGCCCTACATTTGAGAATTAACCTTTTGGTGATGAAGATTACCCCACTAACCTTGTCACGCCCCGTTCTCTCTTTAAAAATTATTAGAGTTTTACTTGCGGGCGTGCAAGAAGAAATGATAATAGACATTTTTCATAATCAGAAGAATGAGGTAGAAGACGATAGAAGAATGAAGTAGGAGACGATCAGAATCACATCAACAATCAGATACAACTGATTAACATATCATAATAGCGAAAATATATCATCAGGATCCATCATCCAAAACATGTACGAGATTATTTGTTACACAACGTGAATTATAAAAAATTCATTGTTAAATTGTTGTGGAACCACAGACTTAATTACACATATCTGAATAGAGCACCACCTCTCTTTCTCTACGGTTCATCATGTTCGTCATCTCTTGTAACGTGAATTACAGAATAGGGGTGAGTGTGTGGAATACACTCATGGGGATAAAATCCGCATCTTACAACAGTCGACAGATATATTATACAGGAAATGTAACACTCAGTCACGTTGTCACAACACGTAAAATGCAAGACACATATCTCGTAACTCATCCATTAGGTGCGGGAATTTCCCGACTTACCCTACCAGACGGTCTTAAATACCACTAGCGCATTTACAGGACTGCCAGACCTTTCAGGTAGTAGAAGGGGGTAAGAGACCGATATTTTTTACGGTCCATAAGACCCTCCGAACATGCAATGTGAACCGAAGTCCTTTCACAGTATATCATGAACACATATACATGGCATATAATCACTGCATTTAGTATTCCTCAATCATACTTCAAAATAAGGAAAATTGTAAACAGATAAAGAGTTAGAAATTACCCCCACCTTGTTCGGTGGTTACCACATGAGTAGCAAGTATCAAAGATCAAGTATCTCAATGCTCAATCCAACTGGTAGCCTACATAAGTTACGGTGTTTCTTAGATCCTTAATAAGTATAATTAAAGCTATAAATGATTCTAGAGAAAAAACGATCGTTAAAGACGGGACTGATCGAGAGATCTAAAGATTGAGGTTGAAGAAATGAGAGTGGATGTTCAGTTTATAAGACTGAGATGAAAGAGAATGAAATTTGGATCATAACGGAAAAAGAATGAGCCCAATTGGAGTTGAAACGAGCTCAAACGGAGCATTTTAAGTTTGGGGGTATTTTGGTAATTATGATCAAAGAGTTAACTTTGACCGGGAACCACGACCCCGATCAATGACATCTCATCGGCAACGACTCGATGATAACGTACGATGGAAAAAACAGGATTCGGATCAAAAACACGGCGTCGCGCGCGTACCCGGTATCGGGCAAAATCCTCGGTAGACTTGGCAGCTCTCGGCCAGGCTCGCGCGCTGGCTCCCGGCACTTCTCGGTAGCTTCAACATCCCTCGGCAGGCCTGCGCACCCAGCATGCTCGGTAGGCCTCGGCAAGTGCGCACCCGGCGCCCTCGGCCAGGCTTGCGCGCCCACCCGGCTTCGCGCCCAGCGCCTGCTGCTCTTCTCGGCTGCCACCAGCTGCGGCGGCACCGCCCAGCACCGCCGCCACATTGTCCGCCAGTGACCCAGCGCCGGCCACCACCATCTTCGGCCACCCCTCGCCGGATTCCGGCATGAATAGTGCCCCAAAAACAGCCCCACCAATACCCTTACCCTCAAGCTCTCTATCTCTCTCTCCTTCCCTTCCCAGCTCCGGCCGGCGACTTCCAGTCGCCGGCGACACCCCCTAGACCGCCGGAACACAAGCCGGTGACTTCCAATCATCGGCAACCACCCTACCAGCCGCGCACACAGACACAAAAACCTATACACACACGCATATACACACAAACTCACACACACCTTTCACAACCTTGGCCGGCGACTTCCAGTCACCGGCGACCCACTTCCCAGCCTCGTCGGTGCATCACCAGCGCTGGCCACCAGTTTTCCCATGGCGGCGTTGCACAGCGCCGCTCTACAGCATGCACACACATACAACAAACACTATCACACACACATACATGCGATACACACACATAGCCCGATTCAGCTCTGGTGCCGCCATCCACGACAGCACCGCCCCTCCAGTAACTCACCCTTACCATCAGGAGTTCCTCCGACAGCAGCTCCGGCGAGGAGGGAGAAAACAGAGAAGAGAGAAAAGTTGGCAAGAATTAGGGTTTAGGGTTTGGAGGCGATTTTTTGCCGTTTTTCGGCAAACGAGATATCAGTATTGAAATCCGAGACCTATCCTAGACTCGTTTCGACGAGGACTATATTCTATGTGAAAATCGACCGAAACCGATGACTTTGAAAATTTCCCACCACCGGTGGCGGCGTGCCGGAGGCCAGTAACAGAATAGAGAGAGAGGAGAGAGGAGAGAGAGACTTACGAGTTTTCGTCGATTTTGGCTCGTTCAGAAAAACGGTGATTTTCGAATCGAAAACGCCCCTATTTATAGATTTTCCGGAAATCACTATTCACGTAAAAATCTCAAAATTACTGTTAATGGGTAAAAATGTTGGTCACTATTCATGTAAAAATCTTCGTTACTATTCACCGTAAATATCTTTCGGTTTTCCAAAACTTCATGTTTTGCCCTTTTCGTCGCCACTTGAGCTACAGGTCTCCGATTGACCTCTAGTTCATTTATATCTTCTCGTTTTTCCATTACGCATCTAATGGTATAATAAAATTCGATGTTCCATATCTAGAAAATATAATTCCATCTAAATCATGCATTAAACACGTATCTGAAACACACATAATTAAATTAAGTAGTGAAAATTAACGCACATAATAATTCAATTATGGGTTAAATATTTAATTAATCAATTATGCTTCGTTTTTTGGTCCAGGGTGCTACAAACCTTGTAATGGGGTTAGAAAACATTGGACGACAAGGAGAAGTCGAATGAGAATAAATTGTAAGAGTCACACGACAAGAAATAGTCAGTCCATGAGCAGTCACTGAAAAGAATGTCTTGTAGAAATTTATCATTTTAAAATGATTGATACGGTACATGGGCCTATATAATATATTAACATAATGTTTTGGGTGAGAAAAAAGGTTTTGTGCTTTAGTAGATAAAGTATCGGCGCTGTAGGGATTGATTGACACTATGGTGAAATGAGTCCTATTATTTTTTTACAAAATTAGAGTCAAAGAAATAGATGATTCTATGATCTTCCATAGATTCATGGTGTTCTATTGTATATAAGGAACCAAATGAATTAAAATAAAATAATTTTTAATAAATGACAAGTATAAAATTTGTATATATGCTAAATATAATTGAGTTAAATGATTTTAATTACAAAAAAAAATACTACATTATAAATATTGTACAATTATTTTCTTTATCTTTTTCCGTACAACTTGCAAAATTGTCATCTCATCTCATTCCCCAACATAAAATATCATCTACAATAGTGATTATTACAAGTTGTATATAAGAAATAAGAACAAATTACAACAAAAAAATTAGAATAAAAACTTTGAGATATGACAATCAATTGAAACAATCATATAAAGATACATATTCAACACATTTGAGAAGTTGCACGAATAAAAATTCATACATGGAGCCCTACAATTGAGAATTAACCTTTTCCTAATGAAGATTATTATATTAAACTTCTAATGGGGTTAGAGAACATTGGATGACAAGGAGGAGTCAAGCGAAGAGAAATCGGAGGAGTCACATGACAAGGAAGAGTCTGTCTATGAGCAGCCATTGAAAAGAATGCCTTGTAGAAGTTTATCATTCCTAAAACAATTGACACGGTACATGGGCCTATATAATATATCAATACAATGTTGATCTTCTCCATGAAAGAAGAAGAGAAGAAGAAGGGAAGAAAAAAAGAAGATGAAAGAATAGTTTTGCGCTTCAATAGATAAAGTATCGGCGCTACAGGGATTGATTGACACTATGGTCAAATGAGTCCTATTATTTTTAAAAAAAAATTAGAGTCAAAGAAATAGATGGTTCTATGATCCTCCACAAATCAAGGTGTTCTATTGTATATGAGAAACCAAAAAAATTAAAATAAGACAATTTTTAATATATAGTAAGTATAAACATTTTAATATATGGTCAGTATAAAATTTGTATATATGCTAAGTGTAATTGAGTTAAATGATTTAAGTTACAAAAAAACTACAATATAAATATTGCACAATTTTTTTCTTTTTCTTTTTTCCTACAACTTGCAACAATGTCATCTCTCTCACTTCCTCAACATAAAATATCATCTACAATAGTGATCATTACAAGTTGTATTCAAGAAACAAGAACAATTTACAGATAGAAAATTAGAATAAAAAATTTGGGACATGACAAACATTTGAAAGAACAATAGGAAGATACATATTCAGCGTATTTGATAGGATGCACGAATGAAAAATCATACACAATGCATTACATTTGAGAACTATTTGGGTAATGAAGATAACCCCATTAACCTTTTTATGGGGTTAGAGAACCTTGACCGACAAGGAGGAGTCGAGCGAGGAGAAATCGGAGGAGTCATATGACAAGGAAGAGTTAATCGATGAGCCGCCGTCGGAAAAAAATGTCTTGTAGAAGTTTATCATTCCTAAAATGATCGATACGATACATAGTCCTATATAATATACCAACACAATGTTGATTTCCTAAAGTTTCTCCATTGAATAAGAAGGGAAGAAGAAATGAAAGTGAGAGTAATAGTTCTGTTCTACAATAGATAAATATAATTGAGTTAAATGATTTAAATTACAAAAAACTACAATATAAATATTATACAATTTTTTTTCCTTTTAATTATTTCCCTGAACTTGCAACAATGTCATTCAACCCACTTCCCCAACATAAAATATCATCTATAATAGTGATCATTAGAAGTTGTATTCAAGAACAGATCACAACTAGAAAATTAGAATAAAAAATTTAGGACATGACAAACATTTGAAACAATCATAGGAAGATCCATATTCAGCATATTTGAAAGCATGCACAAATGAAAATTCATACATGGAACCCTACATTTGAGAATTAACCTTTTCCTGATGAAGATTACCCCATTAACCTTATAATGAGGTTAAAGGACATTGAACGATAAGGAGGAGTCAAGTGAGGAGAAATTAGAGGAGTCACATGACAAGGAAGAGTCAATCCATGAGCAGCCGCCAAAAAGAATGCCTTGTAGAAGTTTATCATTTCTAAAACGATCGATATGGTGCATGACCTATATAATATATCAACACAATATTGATTTCCTTAAGTCTGTCCATGGAAGAAATGAAGAAAAAAAGAAGGTGAGGAAAAAAGTTATGTGGTTTAGTAAATAAATTATCGATGTTATAGGGATTGATTGACACTATTGTCAAATCAGTCCTATTAATTTTTTTCAAAAATTAGAGTCTGAGAACTAGATGGTTCTATGATCCTCTATAGATTTAAGGTGTTCTATTGTATATAAGGAACAAAATAAATTAAAATTAAACAATTTTTAATATATGGTAAGTATAAATTTTTTATATATGCTAAAGTATAATTGAGTTAAATGATTTCCATTAAAAAAAACTACAATATAAATATTATGCAATTTTTTCTTTTTCTTTTTTTTTGTACAACTTTCAACAATTTCATCCATATCTCTTCCCTAACATAAAATATCCATCTACAATAGTGGTCATTACAAATTGTATTTAAGAAATAAGAACAAACTACAACTAGAAAATTAGAATAAAAAATTTGAGACTTGACAAACATTTGAAACAATTGTAGAAAGATACATATTCAGCATCTTTAAGAGGATGCACTAATAAAAATTTATACATGGAGCCGTACATTTGAGACCTAACCTTTGGGTGATGAAGATAACCTCATCAACCTTATAATGGGGTTAGAGAACCTTGGTTAACAAGGAAGAGTTGATCGAGGAGAAATCATAGGAGTCATACGACAAGAAAGAGTCGGTCGATGAGTCGCTACCGAAAAGAACATCTTGTAGAAGTTTATCATTCTTAAAACAAACTGCATAAAACTACAACCTAGTATAGCCGTATTAAAACCTGAAGTGTAAGATAATAAATCATTTAATGCAAGCTTTAGAATGCAGTTAATGCGAGCTCTACACCAATGAAGACGTTCAAATTCAAGAGATTATGTCTTTCTTCAACTAGCATAATCCTACTCCTATAAATAGAAGAAGAGAAGACTGAAACAAAAAACTAAAACTTCAACTCTCAAATCTTAAGCAAGAATTTTCTAAGCTCTCAAGCGCTCTAACTGCTATCAAGTTTCAGTCACTCAACTTCAAGAAACAACTAACCTTCAATCAAGAATCAGATTTCTCAAGGCCGCTTCCAGTACCAGTTGAAATCCCCCATATACTTTTAACTTAATGTTGTGTGCCTGGTTGTTTTAGATGTCCACAATTAATAGCAAATTTTTTCCTTGTTATGTGTATATTGTCATTGAGTTGTGGTAATAACTATGTGTGAGTTGTAGGATCCTATGTGGGTCAGCCTTTAGAACTTGTAGTAATCTGTGCGAAAGCTGAAGTTCTAGTATGTGTAACTTTGTTGAGTTAGAGTTTGGTAGGAAAGAGTCCTATAATACAAACGTTCTTAATAAAGTTCCTCCTTGAAAAGGAGTAGTGTGGACGTAGAAGGATTACACCACCTTTGAACCACTATAAGACCTTATGTGCCTTATTTGATTACATATTTTGTTGCATTTATATTTCGCATCTTCCTGCATATAAGATTATTTAAAATTTATATTTCAAAAGGTCTTCAAAAGGACCCTATTAATTAAAGTTAAATATTTTCCACTACAAGAACTCTAAGATGTAGTAAACAACATTGCTCAATAGCGATGTAAGCTATTTAGGTTACAGTGTAGTAAGTTTGAAAAAATTTTAAAAATCGGTAAAGGTTCATTCATCCCTCTTTAAACCTCTGTGCCACTTGGGACCAATAGTTTTTAAAACAGTTTGCTACAAATCCAAAGAGAGGGTGAAATTTAAGAATGACATGATTCAGGAAATTAGGTATAGTGTGAACAGATATCAGAGTTATAGAGCAAAGATGATGACTTTAAAAAAATTTGAGGGAGATCCTGATAAGAAGTACAAGAAGTTATGGGTTTATGCTGATGAGTTAAAAAGAAGCAATCATGAGAGCATTGTGATCTTAGGAATTGAGGAAGAAAATGGAAAACATAGGTTTAGTAGGTTTTATGCGTGTACTTTGATGTAGTGAAAAAGGGGTTAAAGGAGGTTGTAGGCCAATTATGTGTTGATGGCTGCCATGGAAAGGGCCACATAAGGATGTGTTGCTATCAGTTGAGTCTATTGATGCTAATAAAAGTTTTAATCCTGTTGCATGGGTTGTTGTTGGTGTAGAGTCAAAATAGACATGAGAATGGTTTTTGTTGATTTTTAATAATGACTTGGATATTGTTAATCCTAAGCAGATCACCTTTATTTTAGACTATGACATGTAGCTGTAGATTGTTGGGAATAAGTGGCATAACATGTAAGCATGTCATGTGAGCAATCGTCAATGAAAACTAAGATGCAAAGAAATATATTCATGAAAGCTATATTGTAGCACCCCGGACCAAAACAAAACATAAATTATTAATTAAATATTTAACTTAGGAATTCACATATATGCGCGTATGTTTTAACTGTTTAAATATGTGCGTTTCAGATTAGTGTTAAGTATAAGTATGAGATGGATAATTTATCTAGACATGGAACATAGGATATTTTTATATCACTAGAAGCGTTTTAGAAAAACGAGAACATAGAAATGAACTAGGGGTCAATCGGAGACCCATAGCTCGAACGACGATAAAAAGAGTAAACCACGAGGTTTCGGAAATATCAGAAGATATTTACCAAGATTTTTTACCAAGATATTTACCGAGATATTTACCGAGATATTTACGGTGAATAGTAACTTCTAAAATCTATAAATAGGAGCTCACCCCAGTTCATTTTTATCACCGTTTCTTCGATCGAGCCAAAACCGACGAAAACACGTAAGTCCTTCTTTCTCGTCTTTTAATTTCCGTCTTTCTGTTTCCGGCGCGCCGCCGCCGGCCGGTCGCCGGAAAATTTCAACGTTGTCGGAATCGGACGATTTTCGCACACAACGTTCATCTCGACGAGACGAATCTGGGATAGGTCTCGGATTTCAAATCCGATTTCTCGTTTGCCGGAAAACGGCGAAAAACAGCCTCTTAAACCCTAACCTTATTCCTTGTACCACCTTTTCTCTCTCCTCTGTGTTTTCTCTCTCCACCGCGCCGGAGCTGCTGTCGGAGGCCGCCGGGGGTCAGGGCCCGTCGCTGGAGTGCCGGCGCCGCCGTGGGTGGCGGCGCCGGAGATGGACAGTGGGTGAATATATATGTATGCATGCATGTGTGTGTGTAAAGTATGGTGTATTGGTGTGTGTTGTGTGGCTCGCTGTTGGAGGCGGTGCCGGGGGGCGCCGCCGTGGGGAAATGAACGACCGGCGACGGGAGGTCGCCGGCGAGGTGGTTTGGTGGGTCGCCGGCGGCTGGTGGCCGCCGGCCAGTGAAATAACAGTGTGTGTGTGTAAATCGCGTGTGTGTGTGTGTGTTGAAGCATGCATGTATATAAGGCTAGGTAGGGTGTTAGGTTGGCCGGGAAAGGTTGCCGGCGACGGGGAGTCGCCGGCGACTGGAGTCGCCGGCCGGAGCTTTTGGATAGGTGTTGGTTTTCTGGAAAAACTGAGCATCGAAGGATTTTGCAGCGTAATTTCCGGGAACTATTCATGCCGGAATCCGGCGATGGACGGCCGGAGGTGGTAGCCGGCGATGCGAGGTATCCGGTGAGGTGGATGGTGGTGGCTGGAGACGGCGCCACCGCGCTGGGCGACGCCGGGAAGGTGGCGCGTCGAGCAGCCTGGACGGCTGGAGCCTGGGAAGAGGCTGGCCGAGAAAACTCGACCAGCCGGGTTGAGCCACGCCCCGCTGCCGAGAAAACTCGGCAGCCGTCGGGTGTCGGGAAGCAGCGCGCACCGTGCGCGCCCATGCGCACCCGACGCCGTGTTTTCGATCCGAACCTCGTTTTCTTTCCGTCGTTCATCCGTATCGAGTCGTCGATGACGAGACATCGTTGATCGGGCTCCGTGGGCCCGGTCAAAGTCAACCCTTTGACCAAAATTACCATTTTACCCCTAAACCTAAAATGCTCCGTTCGAGCTCGTTTTAACTCCGATCGAGCTCATTCTTTTTGCGTTGCGATCCTTATTCCAATTCCTATCATCTCAGACCTTTAGACTTGACTTTCAGCCTTGTTTCCAAAATTCCAATCTTTAGATCGATCGATCCGTCGCGTATTTAACGACCGATTTCCAACAGAACCTTTTACAGCTTTAATTATAATTTATTAAGGATTTAAGGAACGTCATAACTTATGTAGGCTACTTGTTGAGTTGAGCCTTGTGATATCGGATCCTTTGGTACTCGCTTGTGAAATTTAATCCGCCGATACTTGTTCACGTGGTAACCACTATACGAGGTGGGGGTACATTCTAATCTCTGATCTGTTTACTGCTTTCCCTATATATGCATGATTGAGGAATACTAAGTGCTGTGTTTATACTTGCTGTGCCATGATATAACTGTGGAAGGACAGAGGTCCTCCGATCATGCATTCTGTGCGTCCCCAGCTATTATTCTAATACTCTGTGGCGGTGTCGTAAGCCTCTTGAAATGCACAAGCGGTGAAATACCGATATAGGATAAGACAGGGGAATCCCGCACCTATTCTTCTTAAGTACCATTTCTAATATCTGCTTTGCATTTATACGTGCCGTGACAATGTGACTGTAGGATAGCTTTTCGGTATTTAATTCTGATATGAGTTGTGCGAGGTGGATATTATCCCCACGAGTGTATTCCACGCACTTACCCCTTAATCTGTACTCACACTACAGGCGATGACGAGCGTGAGGAACCCTAGTTGGAGAGAGAGGAAGTGTTGATCCTATTTTGTTGTAATGAGACGATGTCTCTTAAACATTTTCAAACTATGTTTTGGATAACTTGTGTTTTGTAATATTTTTGATACATGTAAGGATGTGAGATCCTGAAGGTATTTCCGCTGCGTATGATGTATATATCGGTAGTGAGACCGAATGTAATCGACAGAGGTCGATTTTGATAAGTGAAAGATTCACTTCGTCCCTTACCTCTTTCTTCTAGCGTCCATTGCTTATTCTTTATGTCTTAAAAAGCGTCCTTTGCCTTTTTCTATCTTCACGCCCGAATAAAAACTCTGATAAAATGTGAAAAGATTTCGGGGCGTGACATATATACTATCAACACCTATAACAAGATATATGTCTCTTCAACACCTATAACAACACCATTGTGGGCTGAATTTGAATTTATTCCACCATTATCTCTAATTGTGGGAAGAGATGATGGTAGGCCTGCACAAGCAAGAAGAAGAGACCTTGATGAGCCTCAACCTAAACACAAGAAAGATAGGGGAAGAGGAAAACTTAAAAGACAACAATCTACATTGAAGTGTAGAAAATGTGTCATTGAGGGACACAACAAAAAAGACATATCCCCTTAACAAATCAACAAGTGAGAGCATCGTAGAGGTCACTGCTACTAGACAGAAGAGGGTACTTAATTCCACCATTAATCTGTAATAAACTAATATTTCATTTTTTTTTACATTATATCAAACTATCCTTGTATTTCATTTTGGTAGGTAATGAAGAAATTACAAGTATATGCTAATAGAAGAAATGTAAGTATTTCATGTTTTGCATATTATTATCTTTTTTTATTTGGCTTGATTTTAGTAGAAAAATGGACTTACACTATTTATGAGTTTTAACTTAGGTGAAGAATAGAATAGTGACTGAAGTTAATAAGAATACACTAGAGGAAAATGACAGCACACCACACTTTGAGCTAGAAATTGATGAAGTGGTGAATGAAGAACCACCAGACATAATGCCACCTTTACAAAACTCTCAAGAAATTGAAATTCCAGAATATGAAGGCCTTACTCAAGAGTCTTAGTTGGAAACTCAATCCCCCAGAAAGAGATAACAAAAGTTCTCGATCCTTTAATGTACTCACAACTCCAGTAAACTATGTCATCTAAATGAGACCTCCATAGCCAACATGTGAGTTTAAGCCAAATTTCAGATTAGGTGTCCTCCGATTGGACATCAGTTCAAATAGCAACTTTTGAACCCCTACACATTTGGTGAAACTAAAGTTGAAGATGGTTTCAATTTCAAGCGTATGTCTGATATAAAAACGACAATAGAGAAGAAGTGAAGAAATGAAAATCAGTGGATTTTGGCTTGTTTTAGAAAGATTACTTGTGAAGAGTTGTGAAAAATGCTTCTTAGTGTATCTATTATTGTTTGGCTTACTCTTTAGATCTTTTGTTTGGCGTAGTTTTATTCCTCACCTAAGTCAGTGAGTTTAAGTCTTTTGAACAATGATTTGCAGGCTTTAAATCTCTTATTGGTGAAATATGTATAATAATTATAGTCGTACAATTTATTTTGTTCAAATGCAGTGGCATAAAATTAACTAATTAGAAGTGTTGTGGTACATAGAATGTTTGGGCTCATATAGTGATGTGTTGTGTTGAATAGAATGCTTTCTTATACTCTAAATGGAATGCTTCAATGCAGTGACCATTATAAGTGTTACATGAAAAGCTTTCTTGAATGCAGTTTGCTATAGATCATTTTTGGATTCATACATTACTTTAATTCATGTTAATATATATTTAGAGTTCATGTTAACATTGTTTTAGTTCATACATTATTTTTAGAGTTCAATTTGGGTTCATACATTACTTTAGTTCATACATTACTTTTTCTATGCAACTTTCTTGAATGCACTTTTGTAAATAGATTTATATAGTCATCAAATTTTGACTAACCAACTAAAACATTTCATTAAATAATAGTCACAAATAAATAATACATAGGAAATGAAAAGAAATACACTTTATAACCTACAACCTTTTATCCAAATATCACACCTAAACACTAAACAATAAGCCTTCAATTCTTCTCATTCATCCACATCTATAAGCAACAAATTATCACAAGCAATGACATGATTTTTAGCTACCTTTTTGTTTTGTTCTTCTCATATTTTGAACCTCCTTTTCAGTAGCTCTTATTCTCCTTAGCGAACATGGAATAATCACTCTTACCCTTTAACACATTGGAGGGGTCCTCCCAAGTAAAAAACACACAGCCACCTCTATGCACACTAACAAATTGGCTAAGATGTTTTTTCTTTTTTATATCCTTAAACCATGAAAATAAAATCTTACATTAGAGTTTATACACGAATTGACCTCCTTCTAGAGTTTTCATTTGTTTAAGATTTTCTAAATACCACCATCCTTCTACAATAACAATCAATGTTTCAAAAATCTGAGACATTCTCGAGTGAATTGGAGAGATCGATGAAGAGAGATTTTTCATAAAGAGAAGATGCAGAGAAGAGAGAAGGGAAGAAGTTGTCTAGGGTTTTTATTTTGGGAAAAAGTGTTATTAATTTATGAGGAAAAAAGATATGTTTTCCCTTATAAAGGTGTTGACTTGTATTATTTAATTTAATTATGTGACTTTTTATTTACTGAGGTGGAATTTATAAATCAAATTAAATTATTCATAGTGAGCTACATCAGTGAGAAGTTAGAATTAAATGAGGCACGTGACTTTCTCATGCGAATTAGCTTAAAATTTGTCGATTCGGGCTTTTTTGTCTTAAATTCACCTATTTTTTAAAGATAGTGTCTCAATTTCAGAGCTCAAAAAGATAATGTCCTTGAATGGTAAATGACCAAAAGTTAGTGTCCTTAATTTACAATTTTCTCATAAAAAAATTATTGTTATTAATAGTTTATTATATATACTTTCAAAATGTATACTCAATGTTAATTATAATTAATACATTAAGGCCTGGTTTGATTTACTGGTTGTGTTGGGTTTAGGACATTTAACCAACATAAACTCTTGTTTGGTGTAAGGGTTATGGGTCCTTGTTGATGTTGAGCACGGGTTCAATTATGGGTTAAAAAATACCACATGTCAAAGTTAATAAACTCACATTACCTTGCTACAATGCTATTGTTTAATTCTCATATACATACCCACATTTTACCCGTTGAAAATATGCAATTGCCCTTGAATGTTTTACAATTTACGATAGTGCCAATATGCAAATTATTTCTTCATCCTGATCAATGCTTGCTCTCAACCATGTCGAAATTCCAAATTCCCAATTGCTAGGGTTGCAAATGAGTCGAGCCAAGCCGAGCTGAATTTGGCTTGTTCATTGTTCGTTTATTTAATTATTGGGTTGTTCAAGTTTGGCTCAAGCTTGTTTAGAATTATGTTTTTGTGTTCAAGCTTGTTCAAGTTCATTTGTTAATGTTCATGTTCGTTTGTTTAACGTTCGTGAACAAGCTTGAATAACTTAAACGATCTTGTTCGCGAACATTAAACAAACTTTATTCACGAACAAGCTTGAATATAACTTAAATGAGCTTGTTCACAAACACTAAATAAACTTTGTTCACGAACAAGAACAAAAATTTAAATGAGCTTGTTCGCGAACATTAAACAAACTTTGTTTGTAAAGATTTTTTATTTATTATATATGTTATATCTATTATATTATTCATTCTCTTGCCAATATTCTAACTTATTTTTATTACAGTTTTTTTTTGTAAATTTTAAATATTAAAGATTATTTCATTTCAATTATATTATAATTAACTCAAATCAAAATTTCTTAATAATTTCTATGATTTAATGCATAAATTATTTTAATTTCATTAATTAATAAGTATAAATGTTTCACTAATCTTTTAAATCAACGTACTTTTATTTGAGTTATTTTTTTTCTAATTTTATTGTTTATCAATATAAATTATTTATAATTTTTGTTATAATTAATATTGTTTGCTTTAATAATATAAAAGAGTACATGTTAATTGGATTGAGAATTTTTTCCAGATAATATAATTATTTTGATTTAAATAAAAAAAGTAATACACTTGCCTTAATTAATTAATATAATTATTAATAATATATTTTGAGTAGGAAAATTTTTAAGGAGAGGATGACATGTGTCAATTGGTTGTTCTTTTATATATATAAAGATATTTTCTATATTATTATTAATAATTAAAAATATTAATGATCAAATAAACGAGTTATAAATGAGTATATTAAAAAGCTTGTTATGAATAGTAAATGAGCTTGTTCGTGAATATAAACGAGTCGAGCTCAACAGTGTTTGTATTTGGTTCATTTAATAAATGTACACGAAATTCGGCTCATTTATTGTTCATTTAATAAATGAACCAAATACAAATGAGCCCTTATCGAGCTCGTTCACAAGCAACTCATGAACAACATGTTCATTTGCAGCCCTACTAACTACTGCTTAACATAATTGTTGTTCATCATTTTATAATTTTTAGCCATCGATCTATATATTTCTTTTATTCTAGTTGTTCTGTGTTTGAATAAAGGATAATTGTGTGAAATCCCCTTGTGGTTTGGAAAATCTTCATGAAACCCCTATGTTTTAAAAATAATGCAAAACCCCCTTGTGGTTTTATAAATATAACCTGAAATCTCCAACTCTATTAATGTTAACAGAAGTGTTATGCATATGCTCTTTATGCATTTTTTCAGTGTTTTGTTTTTCACTCTTTTGCTATATAATGACATATTTACTGTAGCACCCCGGACCAAAAACGAAGCATAATTGATTAATTAAATATTAAACCCTTAATTATATTATTATGTGTGTTAATCCTTGACTGTTTAATTTAAATTACGTGCGTTTCAGATAAATGTTTAATGCATGTTTTAGATGGAAATAAAAATTAGTCGTGGAACATAGATTATTATTTTACCATTAGATGCGTAATGGAAAAATAAGAAGATAGAAATGAATTAGAGGTCAATTGGAGACCCGTAGCTCAAATGACGAAGAAAAGGGCGAAATTCGAAGATTCGTAAAAAATGAAAGATATTTTGATGAATAGTAATCCGAGATATTTTTTGGGGGTTAATTGTGCGAAACCCCCTCGTGGTTTCAAAATTCGGCATAAAATCCCCCCGTGGTTTAGAAAATGCGCGAAACTCCCTTGTGGTTTTCTAAATGTAGCCCGAAATCCCCAATTCTGTTAATGTTAACGAAAGTGTTATACACGCGCCTTTCATGCAATTTTTTGTGTTTTTTTTCACTTTTTAGGGTGTAAAATGACATATGTAACCTTCATTACCTATATAAAAAGGGTTAAATGCATGAAACCCCCTGTGTTATGGAAATTTTGCATCCCTTCCCCCTGTGTTTTCGAAATGGCAAGGATTATCCGTAAACTAGTAATTTTATTTTTCAACTGGTAATTTTACTCCAATTTTCAACTGGTAATTTTATTTTTAACTGCTTAGATGGTAAAATTTCTGTATATTTATTTTATTTGTAATTTCATGATTTAATTTATCGATCGTACGTTTTAATTTATCGAAAACGTAGTTAATTCGGAGAGCTTGTGTATTTTAATCGAAAGTATAATTGAAATGAAAACATAGAATTTATGATATGAGAACGATCACGATCAAAAGACGAAGAAAAGGAAGCGAGAATCAGGCTAATCGGAGACCCGAGATCCAAGTTAGGCCCAATTGATGAAAATTGAGAAATTGAGATAATACACATCTGTTGAGAAAAATTACACACTTTGGACAAAGATTTACCCAAGGTAAAATGATATTCTCCTCCCTCTCTCTCTTCCCTGAATTTTTCCGGTGGCTGGCCGGCCGGAGCGCCGCCGTCGCCGTCACCGGCAACCCACCGTCGCCGGATTTTTCATCGAATCGAAATATATCGTAACCTATGCCAATTCAAAGCTCTCACCGAGCCCGTTCCGATTCTGGGCTCGGATCAGCCAACCGCCGCCGCGTTCGCCGGCAATCGGCCGGAGAAAGTTCCGCCATTTCTCTCTCTAGAAACCCATTTCTTCTCTCTTCGTTTCCGGCCATCCGACCACCGATCAGAACGATTCTTGAGCCTAGGTTGAAGTTCTCACCGAGCCCGTCACGAATCCGGGCTCGGATCGCCGATCGGACTGATCGATCTCCGGCAACGGCCGGTCAAAGTTTCTGCAACTTTCCTTTCTCTCTCTATCTTCTCTCTCTTCGTATCTTCTTCGTTTCTTCTCCGATCGAATCGATTCACACATGCATGTGAAGCTCTCGCCGAGCCCATCACGATTCCGGGCTCGGATCGTCGATCGACTTCTTCCTTCTCCAGTAATCGGCGGTCAAAGTCGCGGCCTCTCTTCTCTCTCATCTCTTTTCCCCCTCTCTCTCCCCCCTTTCTCTGTCTCTCGCTCTCTATCTCTCCCTCTCTGTATCTCTCTCCCACTCTCTTCTCTCTCTCTCTCTGGTTGTGGCAGTTGGTGGTGGTGGGTGTGTGTTGGGTTACACACTTTTCTTCAGAATCGCCCTCCTCCGTCATCTTTTTCTCCGGCCAACCATCATCTTCAACCCTTCTTTCTTCTCCGACCGCCGCTTGCATCTTCACGGTGCTGCAACCACCAGCCTCCGCCATCTTCTTCTCCGTCTGCCATTTGCTTCTTCTCTCTAAAAACAGCGCTGCCGCTGCTATTCACTGCTCCGCCATCGCCCTTCTTCTCCGACCATGGATTTTTTGAATCATGTTTTGGTAGAAAACCCTTGTTTCACTTATGTGCGTGCTCTTTCTCTCTCTCTAACTCAACTGTGTTGTTTAGATAATAAAGTCAACAATCCAACTCTATGTATGAAGGGTATAACGGGAAATATGATTGAAAAATTAACACCGTTAGTTTTCTTTAGAAAAATGGGAGCGTCAGCTACATTTAGAAAACCACAAGGGAGTTTCGCGCATTTTCTAAACCACGGGGGGATTTTATGCCGAATTTTGAAACCACAAGGGGGTTTCGCGCAATTAACCCTATTTTTTGGTGAATAGTAACTTAGATTTTTTGGATGAATAGTGATTTTTGGAAATCTATAAATTGGGGTGTTTTCGATTCAAAAATTACCCTTTTTCCGAACAAGGCGGAATCGATGAAAACACGTAAGTCTCTCTCTCCTCCCTTCTCTCTCTCGATTTTCTATTTTCTAGTCACCAACGCCGCCGCCGGTGGCCGGAAAAATCAACTTTCTCGATTTCGGCTGATTTTCGCACATAACGTAGGTCTCGTCGAGACGAGTCTAGAATAGATTTTGGATTTCAATTTCGATGTCTCGTTCGTCGGGAAACGGCAAAAACGTCGCCGAAAAACCCTAATCCTTGTTTTTCTACTCTTTTTCTCTCCTCGGTTCTCTCTCTCTCTCCTCCTTCACTGGAGTGGTGGCTGACCTTCCCGGGATGTCGGGCTATCAGTTGGGGGTAGTGGCGCCGTCATGGGCGGCGGTGTCGGGGCCGAAAATGGTGGTGGAAAGTGGTTGTGTGTGTGTAGGCTAGTGTGTGTGTGTTTTTCCGTGATAGTGTGTGTGTTTTTCGGCTGTTGGTTGCCGGTGATGGGAGGTCGCTGGCCGGAGTTGAGTGTTGGGGCGGCGGCTCATTGCGCTGTCGTGTCAGGTGGTGTCGCCGGCGACGGGAGATCGCCGGCCATGGCCGGAATTTGGGGGGTGAGAAAACGGTTGAGGGGCTAGTCTGGGCACAGCGCCGGGAGACGCCACGCGTGCTGGGCACACGGCGCCGGGAGACGGGAAGAGCGCATGCGACGCCGTGTTCTCGATACGAATCCCGTTTTTTCAATCGTACGTTATTGTCGAGTCATCATCAACGAGATGTCATCGACCAGGAGTCGTGGGTCCCGGTCAAAGTCAACCTTTTACCAAAATTACCAAAACGCCCTTCAATCTTAAAACGCTCCGTTTGAGCTCATTTAAACTCCAATTGAGCTCATTCTTTTCCCGTTGCAACCCTAATTGTTCCCTCTTCCTCACCTTTTGACCAAAATTACCACAATACCCCTCCATCTTAAAATGCTCCGTTTGAGCTCGTTTCAACTCCGATTGAGCTCATTCTTTTTCCGTAGCAACCCTAATCTTTTCCTCTTCCTCGCCTTTTTACCCAAATTACCAAAATACCCCTAAACTTAAAACGCTCCGTTTGAGCTTGTTTCAACTCCGATCGAGCTCATTCTTTTTTCGTTGCGACCCAAATTTCATTATCTTTCATCCCAGCCTTATAAACTAAACATCCAATCTCGTTTCTTCAACCTCATTCTTAGATCTCTCGATCCATCGCGTCTTTAATGATCGCACTTGCTCCGGAATCTTTTATATCTTTAATTATACTTATTAAGGATCTAAGAAACACTGTAACTTATGTAGGCTACCTGTTGGATTGAGCATTAGGATATTTGATCTTTGATACTTGCTAGTCACGCGATAACCACCGAACAAGGTGGAGGTAACTTCTAAATTCTATCTGTTTATTATTTTCTCTATTTAATGTATGAACTGTTGAATCTTATATGAGGTGATTATATGCTATGAATACTGTGTTTATATTACGATAGTGTGATAGGGATGAGTCATGGGCTGGGTGTCCATTGAGCTGTGTGTCCATAAATTAGTCTTGGGATGTGTGTCCATTGGGTTGTGTGTCCATTAGAAAATCTTAGGATATGTGTCCATTGGGCTGTGTGTCCATTAGGAAATCTTGGGCTGAGTGTCCTTTGGGTTGTGTGTCCATTAGTGAGTCATGGGCTGAGTATCCTTTGGGCTGAGTGTCCATTGAGCTGTGTCTCCATTTGTGAGTCATGGTTGTGTGTCCATTAATGAACAGAATTATGTGTTATACACAATGTGTGATGTGTCTAATTGCTGAACTATTATATATGTTTGACATGTATATTGTTTAATAATGTTAAAACATGGAAATTTCTCCCACGAGTGTATTCAACGCACTCACCCCATATTTTGTGCTCACACTACAAAAGATGAAGAGATTCAGGATGCGTAAAGAGAGGGGTGTCTTATCATCTATGTTCTTTGTCCGGTTTTGTCTTTTAAAACTATGTTGATCATTTGTAAAAGTAAACTGTTCATCTTCTTTGTAAAGGATCCTAATGTTTTCCGCTGCTTAAGGTTTTCAAACCCATTGAATCGGTTGTATCCGATGTTTCATATATTTACAGCTTCTTATCATCTCTTATCTCCTTCTATATTATATCATGCACGTCTCTTTTCCCTTCTTTCTTCACGCCCACAATGAAAACTCTGATAATTTTTGAGAAAGAAAATGGGACGTGACAGATGGTATCAAAGCAAAGTTCTACCCTTTGTAGGGCTCTACTCAAACTTGTTTTTATTTTCAAAACATGTTTTAAACGAGAAAAAAATCTTTTTGAAAAGAAATGGATAAGCACTATCCTCTCTCTATAGGCGTCTCTCTCTGATCATAGGACTTAATAAAAGGGAGTGTTTATCTACTTTGGGCTTTCTCATTTATCTGATATAAACTATTTAGGTTTGACGGGAGGTTAAGGATATAGATTCACGGTTTAGGTTTGATGGGGTGTTAAGGATATTGCACCACGATAAAAGGATCTTTTAAAAACCTCTTGATGTCACTACAATCGACACACTGCTCTGAGTCACCGCCACAAAGCCGTTGACTGCAGCAGCATGAGCTCGTGTGCAAGTATGGCCCTTCACAGGAGTTGATGTCGTGTGACTGATAGTTGAAACTACCATGGGCCCTTGTTTATAACAGGATGTGCTAATGAGTGGGTTTTCCCAATTCGTGGTTATGATACGTAAAGTTTGTTTAGATACTTGAGGTCTATAGGAAACCATGTGTGGAGGTCGGTGATGTGGTTCATAATGGTTTGTTTATGTTGTGTATTCTCTGGTTAGTATATGCAAGTTGGGTATACGATATCCCACGTAACAATGTTATGCTATCATGATAAACGAATGACAAATAATCTATTGAGGTTGTTAAATGATTTATGGAATGATGTTTATCAGTACCATGTTACTTAATGTTTGTTTATCTATTGTTATTTTATACTGTTGGGTTATGAGGGGTAGATGGTAAGGGTTAGTTTTCATATATCGTCTTTAGATTTATATCTCGAGGTCGACCACGAAGGGGCCAGCCACCAACTGCAAATCCGTCAACTTTAAATCCACCAGAACAAAATATGGATACTATAATGGTGGATTTAGTGTCCGTCCTTAGAGGAATGGCCGGACAATTTGAGGTCACGCAAGCTACGCCACCACCAGTGAGGAATGACGTAAATCAAATCTTTGAACAATTTCGGTATTTCAATCCACCGACGTTTAATGGAAAAGGCGAACCAGCTGACGCCGAGGAGTACTAAGGTCACTAGATCGTTTATTTGGATATCTAACCTGCATAAAAGAACAAAAGATCTCGTGCGCGGTGTTCCAACTCACGGAAGAAGCCAGTCACTGGTGGGATTCATATGAGAGGACGTTGTTGCTGGACCAAAAGAAGGATATGACATGGAAAACCTTCAAGGAAGTGATCGCACAACATTTCATTCCACAATCCTATCGCGATCAAAAGGAAACTGAGTTCTTACGTCTCCACCAAGGAATCACGACAGTAGAGGAGTATGAACGGAGATTTAACCAGTTGAGTAGATAAGCAATTCATCTGGTTGACACTGATACCAAGAAGGCCCGACGTTTTGAAAAGGGTCTTCGCTTAGAGATTAGTTCAATTTTGGTAAGTCAGGGAAACATGACCTATGCCAACGTCATAGAGAGAGCCCAACAGATCTCTTCTCGTCTGTATTTGGATATTTTACCACCCAAGAAGGTTGATGAGGTAACTGGAAAAAGGAAGTGGACCGGTTCGAGTCAGAGCTTTAGTCAAAACAAGTTTCCCAGGACTATTAATACTCCACTTCTTCCTACTCTCAGGTCGGGAAATCCATGTGCCAGATGTGAAAGAAATCATGTGGGATCGTGTCCACAAGGAATTTGGAAATGCTACAGATGTGGAGAACCAGGACACATTGCGTTAAACTGTTAGAAGATTGGAAATTTAGTAGCTGCAACATCGAGGCCGAGACGAGGGGGAATTCAGAAATGCTACAGATATGGAGGACCGGGACACATCGCATTAAACTGTCAGAAGTTTGGAAACTCAAAGACTGTCGGGGGATAGATTACGGATGATGAACTTTTAGTATTATTTATGTAAATAGATATGTAGTGGCTCATACCTTGTAGTAGTGTATGTAATCCTTATGTATAATGTACGAGCTGCCTACCTTTTTCTTATATATATACTATACCAGATCGTCTTTTGCTATTCGATGGAATCCACGTTTATTTTTCCCTTCATGTTTCGTGTTTTATTTCTTCATCTATAGTGCTGTTATGACACCGGATTGGTTAAAGCGTGAGAACATTAGGGTAATCGCTAAAACCTTAGAAGTTAGTATTCCATCAGGAAATATAGTAAATACGAAACACCTTAGCCGTAGTCTAAGGATCGCCTGTGAGAATGGAATTCTTTTAGCTGATCTTCACACGCTGGAGATAAAGGATTACGATATAATCCTAGAATGGACTGGCTAGAGTCCAATCACGCGGTAATCAAGTGTCATGCAAGGGAAATCGTCTTCCAAGCACCGGGAGAACCGAAGTTCACAATCCACGGAATCCAAGTTAAAGTTGACTCAAGGATTATCTCGGTCATGAAGGCAACCTAGATGCTTAGCAAAAGAAATTATGAAGCTTGATTGGTTAACATGGTGAACCCCGAGAAAGGATCGACTTCTATCGAGAAAGTGTCGGTGATAAAGGAATATATAGACGTATTTCCAGAAGATTTACCAGGTCCTCCATCGGATCGACAGGTAACCTTCGAGATTGATCTCATCCCAAGATCAACACCGGTGTCGAAATCTCTATATCGGATGGCATCGAAGAAATTGCAAGAACTGAAGGTCCAATTACGAGAACTTTTGGACAAAGGCTTCATTAGACTGAGCATGTCTCATTGGGGAGCTTTTGGATGTGCATTGATTACCGAGAGTTGAACAAGCGGACCATACAGAACAAGTATCCACTGCCTCGAATTGAAGATCTTTTGATCAATTAAGAGGTGTTAGTGTGTTCTCGAAGATTGACTTAAGGTCTGGATATCACCAAATGAAAGTCAAAGATGCAGATATATCAAAGACAACATTCAGGACGAGATATGGCCACTCAGAGTTTGTAGTAATGCTATTTGGACTGAGTAACGCTCCAGCTGTCTTTATGGACTTGATGGATCGCGTCTTCCATCCATATCATGATCTTTTCGTCATCGTGTTCATTGACGATATCCTCATCAATTCGTGCAATAGAATGTACCACGAATAGCATCTTAGGAACACGTTGGAAATTCTGTGAAAGGAGTTACGCATGCAGTGCATTCCTCCTGATGAGATGCGCCAACTTTTCCCCTGTCTCTTCAACTCTCTTTTTCTCTCTCTCTTTTCTTTACCTTTATCGAAAACGTACTTATTTTCTTTGACTGAGGAATACGACTCTCTAGCGCCAACTACTCCTCACCCTACTCCGCAAGTAAGATGGTGAAAACAAGAGGTATATAAGATGATTATTACAACAATCAGTACTATGAGTTGAAGAAGGAGAAGAATGAGAAACAGAAGTGTGATCCGGTTAAGAAGGTTCGAGAAAGAATTGGAGAAGCTGAGGACTGACAAAAGTTCTAAACATTGAGCTTAGCCAAATAATCGAAGCCTATAAGTTTCTTGACGAGAAATAGAAAGAATGAAACGACACGGGAATAAGAGGATGAGATTCTGGCAAAGTAGCCAATCATGTCGTTTCTAAGTACACATCTAATTTTGAGGACAAAATTCTTTTAAGGGGTAAGGGATGTAGCGCCCCGGACCAAAAACGAAGCATAATTGATTAATTAAATATTAAATCCCTAATTATTTTATTATGTGCGTTAATCCTTGACTGTTTAATTTAAATTACGTGCGTTTCATTTAAGTGTTTAATGCATGTTTTAGATGGAAATAAAAATTAGTCGTGGAACATAGATTATTATTTTACCATTAGATACGTAATGGATAAACGAGAAGATAGAAATGAATTAGAGGTCAATCGGAGACTCGTAGCTCAAATGACGAAGAAAATGACGAAATTCGAAGATTCGGAAAAAACGAAAGATATTTCGATGAATAGTAATCCAAGATATTTTTGGTGAATAGTAACTTAGATTTTTTGGATGAATAGTGATTTTTGGAAATTTATAAATAGGGGTGTTTTCGATTCAAAAATCACCATTTTTCGAAACAAGACGGAATCGACGAAAACACGTAAGTCTCTCTCTCCTCCCTTCTCTATCTGGATTTTCTAGTCACCAGCGTCGCCGCCGTGCTGCCGCCGGTGGCTGGAAAAATCAACTTTCTCGGTTTCGGTCAATTTTCACACATAATGTAGGTCTCGTCGAGACGAGTCTAGAATAGCTTTCATATTTCAATTCTGATGTCTCGTTCGCCAGGAAACGGTAAAAACATCGCCGAAAAACCCTAATCCTTGTTATTCTACCCTTTCTCTCTCCTTGGTTCTCTCTCTCTCTCTCCTCCTTCGCCGGAGTGGTGGCTGACCTTTCCGGGATGTCGGGCTATCAATTGGGGGTGGTGGCCCCGTCGGGGCCGAAAATGGTGGTGGAAAGTGGTTGTGTGTGTAGGCTAATGTGTGTGTGTGTTTTTTCGTGATAGTGTGTGTTTTTCGGCTGTTGGTTGCCGGTGATGGGAGGTCGCCAGCCGGAGTTAAGTGTTGGGGTGGTGGCTCGTTGCGCCGCCGTGTCAGGTGGTGTCGCCGGCGATGGGAGATCGCCGACCATGGCCTGAATTTGAGGGGGGAGAAAATGGTTGAGGGGCTAGTCTGGACACACGGCACCGGGAGACGTCGCACATGCTGGGCACACGACGCCGGGAACGGGAAGAGCGCGCGCGATGCCGTGTGAACGGGCGCGTGCACAACGCCGTGTTCTCAATATGAATCCTGTTTTTTTCATCATACGTTATCGTCGAGTCGTCGTCAACGAGATGTCATCGATCGGGAGTCGTGGGTCCCGATCAAAGTCAACCATTTACCAAAATTACCAAAACGCCCTTCAATCTTAAAACGCTCCGTTTGAGCTCATTTAAACTCCGATTGAGCTCATTCTTTTCCCGTAGCAACCTTAATCGTTTCCTCTTCCTCGTCTTTTGACCAAAATTACCAAAATATCCCTCCATATAAAATGCTCTGTTTGAGCTCGTTTCAACTCCGATTGAGCTCATTCTTTTTCCGTAGCAACCCTAATCTTTTCCTCTTCCTCGTTTTTTTACCCAAATTACCAAAGTATCCCTAAACTTAAAATGCTCCATTTGAGCTCGTTTGATCTCTGATCGAGCTCATTCTGTCACGCCCCATTTTCTTTCATAAAAATATCAGAGTTTTCACACGGGCATGAAGAAGAAATGGTAAGAGACATATATCACAAACAGAAGAAGGAGATAGGAGACAACAGAAGAATGAGGTAAGGGACGATGTGAATCATTCACATATTAGCAATCGGTCTTAGTATCGATAATTACAACATAACTTAGCAGCGGAATATATCATCAGGATCTCATATCCAAAACATATACAGAATTATTACAAAAATATGAATTTATTAAAACATTGTTTGAAAATGTTTGAGTGACATCAGTCTAAATACACAAGCCCAGATGTAGCCCACCTCTCTTTTCCTAAGGTTCAACATGCTCGCCATCTCCTGTAACATGAATTACAGAATAGGGGTGAGTGCGTGGAATACACTCGTGGGGATAAAATCCACCTCTTATAACAACCGAACAGATATAAAATACCGAAAAAGTAACATCCACAATTCTGTATTTAGTATAAACATGCAATATAAATTCGGTCCACAAGACCCTCCGAACATGCAATATGAAACAAAGTTCTTTCACAGTTTATCATGAACACATATACATGGCATATAATTACAGTATTTAGTATTCCACAATCATGTCTTGTAATAGGGAAAACTGTAAACAGATAAACAGATAGAAATTACCCCACCTTGTTCGGTGGTTTCCGCGTGAGTAGCAAGTACCAAAAATCGGATAACTCGAGGCTCAATCGAACAAGTAGCCTACACAATCACGGTGTTTCTTAGATCCTTAATAAGTATAAATAAAGCTATAAAAGATTCCGGAGGAAAAACGATTGTTAAAGACGCGACGATCGAGAGATCTAAAGATTGGAGTTGAAGAAATCAGAACGGATATTATGTTTAAAAGGTTGATATGATAGAGGATGAAATTTGGGTCACAACGGAAAAAGAATGAGGTCAATCGGAGTTGAAATGAGCTCAAACGGAGCATTTTAAGTTTAGGGGTATTTTGGTAATTTTGATGAAAGGGTTGACTTTGATCGGGCCCACGAACCCCGGTCAACGACATCTCATCGGCGATGACTCGATGATGATGTACAATGGAAAAAATGGGATTCGGATCAAAAACACGATGTCACGCGCGTACCCGTCACTCAACGGGGCACACGCACCCGGCGTTAGGTGGATTTCTCGGCAAGCCTCGGCAGTGCGTCTCGGCAGCTGCCGAGTTTTCTTGGCATCTCAGCAGCACGTCTCGACAACTGCCGAGTTTTCTCGGCAGGTGCCCTCGGCAATGGCCGAGGTTTCTCGGCAGCTTGGCCAGGCTCGCGCCCAGGCCACCCGACGTCGACCCTGCTCCCGGTGACCACCTCTCCAGCCCCTCTCACACACATCATCATACACACACGCATATATATATAAACTCACGTACACCCACACAGCTTGGCCGACGGCCACCTGCCATCGGCTACCACCACCCAGACCTCGCCGGCGCATCACCAGCACCGACCACCAATAGCTCACGGCGACGCCACCAGCGCCGCCCCCAATCAACAAAAACACATACATACACACTATACACACACATGCGATATATACACACACAGCCTGTTCTTCCGGCGCCGCCACCCACGACGGCGCCGCCCCTCCTTTGTCACCCCCTGACCACCAGGCATCGCTCCGGCAGTAGCTCCGGCGAGGAGGATTGAGAAAACAGGAAGAGAGAGAAAAGATGGTAGAAACTAGGGTTTAGGGTTTGGAGAGGGTTTTTCGTCGTTTTCCAGCGAACGAGAAATCGGAATTGAAATCCGAGACCTATCCTAGATTCATCTCGTCGAGATCTATCCTAGATTCATCTCGTTGAGACCTACATTATATGCGAAAATCGGCCGAAACCGACAACTTTGAAATTTTCCGGCCACCAACGGTGGTGCGTCGGAGATAGAAAATCAGAAAATCGGAAAATCTGAGACCTATCCTAGATTCGGCTTGTTCGGAAAAACGGTGATTTTTGAATCAAAAACGCCCCTATTTATAGAAATCCCGAAAACACTATTCACGAGAAAAATCTAAGTTACTGTTCACGGGGTGAAAAGTTCAAATTACTATTCACGTAAAAATCTCAGTTACTATTCACCGAAATATATTTCGGTTTTCCGAAACTTTCGGGCTCGGATCGTCGATCGGACCGGCTGATCTCTGGCAACGATCGGTTAAAGTTTTTGCAACTTTCCTTTCTCTCTCTATCTTTTCTCTCTCTTCGTATCTTCTCTGTTTCTTCTTGGATCGGATCGATCTACACATGCACTTGAAGCTCTCGCCGAGCCCGTTATGATTTCGGGCTCGGATCGTCGATCGACCTTCTCTTCCTCCGGCAATCGCCAGTCAAAGTCGTCTCTTTTCTCTCTCTCTCCCCTCTTTTTCCTCTCCCTTTCTCTCTCTTCTGCAACTCTCTTCCTCCCTCCTGCAACTCTCCTTTCTCTCCCTTTCTCTGGTCGCGGCTGGTGGTGGCGGGGTGTGTTGGGCGGCACTCGGCGAAGCACCGCCGTGAGTAGATGTTGAGGTGTGGCCGGCGACGAAGAGTCGTCAGTGTGTGTGTGAGAGTGGCGGGGAAGGGTGGCGACGGGCTATGTTTGGATGTGGGTTGAGGTGCCGCCGTGTGTGGCGGCACCGGTTATAGTGATGGTGGTTACCGGCGACGCGGTGTCGCCGGCCGTGTGTGTGTGAGGGTGGTCGTCGACTTGTCACTGGCGATGTGGTGGTGGTAAAGGCAGGGTAGGCCGACGGGGTTAGGGGGTTGGGGGTTGGGGGTTGGGGGTGTGTTTTGCAAATTAGATAAAGTCCAGGGACTTAATTGCAAAGCCCTAATTTAAGTTTATTTACAATTTAGTCTCTAAGCTTTTGTATACCTTGTTTTCACTCCCAAATCTTTAGAATATCTCATTTTGACCCCCAAAGATTTCCAAACCTTTGAGTTTCACCCCCAAGGCTTCTGTATATTACGTTTCGATCCCCAAAGTTTCAGAAATTCCACTTTGACCCCAAAACTTCTCTATAATTACAGTTTTACCCCGAGTCAAAGTCAACCCTAACCAAAAATTACGTTTTTACCCCTTAACCCTAAAACGCTCCATTCTAACTCGTTTCTCATCCGATTAAGCTCATTCTTTCACCTATAGAACCATAATCGAATCCTTTTCGATATATGATCAAGTTCTAAGCCTTTTGAAATGTTTTTCTTTCCATCATCGTGGGTTGTGTGTCCATTGGGCTGTGTCCATTAGGAAATCTTGGGCTGAGTGTTCATCGTGGGTTGTGTGTCCATTAGGAAATCTTGGGCTGAGTGTTCATCGTGGGTTGTGTGTCCATTAGGAAATCTTGGGCTGAGTGTCCTTTGGGTTGTGTGTCCATTAGTGAGTCATGGGCTGAGTGTCATTTGGGCTGAGTGTCCATTAGACTGTGTGTCCATTTGTGAGTTATGGGTTGTGTGTCAGTTAATGAACAGAATTATGTGTTATGCATAATGTGTGATGTGTCTAATTGCTGAACTATTATATATGTTTGACATGTATACTGCTTAATAATGTTAAAACATGGAAATTTCTCTCACGAGTGTATTCAACGCACTCATCCCCTATTCTGTACTCACACTACATGAGATGAAGAGAACCAGGATGCGTAGAGAGAGGGATGCCTTATCAGCAGTGTCTTTTGTTCGGTTTTGTCTTTTAAAACTATGTTGATCGTTTGTAAAAGTAAACTATTCATCTTCTTTGTAAAAGATCTTGATGTTTTCCGCTGCTTAAGGTTTTCAAACCCATTGAATCGGTTGTATCCGATGTTTCATATATTTACAGCTTCTTATAATCTCTTATCTCCTTCTATTTTATATCATGCACGTCTCTTTCCCCTTCTTTCTTCTCGTCCAAAATGAAAACTCTGATAATTTTTTAGAAAGAAAACGGGGTGTGACAGATGGTATCAGAGCAAAGTTCTACCCTTTGTAGGGCTCTGCTCAAAATTGTTTTTCTTTTCAAAACGTGTTTTAAATGAGAAAAAAATCTTTTTTAAAAGAAATGGATAAGCACCATCCTCTCTTTATAGGTGTCTCTCTCTGATCATAGGACTTAATAAAAGTGAGTGTTTATCTGCTTTGGGCTTTCTTATTTATCTGATATAAACTGTTTAGGTTTGACGCTTAAGGATATAGATTCACGGTTTAGGTTTGATGGGGTGTTATTTAATTATTTATTTATTTTATTGTTATTAATGCCAAGTGTTGATACGTATGTTTATTTTTTACTTTTGTTTTCCTTCCGTTCATTTTTTTCAATGTTAAATTTTTATTTAGTTATTTATTTTATTGTGATTAATGACAAGAGTTACTATAAATCTTTATTAATTTGCTTTTGGTTTTTTCAGTTTATTTTTTTACAATTTAATTTTTTATATAGTATTTCATTTTATTGTTGTTAATTCGACGATTGATGAGAAGGATGCCAAAATATTTGATAGTACACTATTTTTGTTCAATAATTTTTTTTCGATATCCATACATAAAATTAAAAATCCAATGAATTTCTTCGAGAAATATAGATGATTAAAGGCGTGAACAATGAGAAATTTTGTTGTTGAGGTACATTTTGCTTTAAAAGAATCTTAAGCAAATACAAGGTATTTTCCAAGTTTTACTTTATACTAAAATGTTAAAATTTTGATTGTGGGCAACTGTTAATATGTCCATGATTATGTATAATAATCTCATCCCTGAAATCATAAAAACTGAAATTCATACTAGATATATGGCACATTAGCAATGGAAACATATTAATGTGCCCACATTGGGTAGGGTAACAAGACTATTTCTTTATAATCTTTTTTATTTTTTGTTTACCTCTTAAAAATTGGTATGTTCCATGTCTTCTTGTATAATTTTTATTATTTTTTGTTTGTTTTTTACTGTTTCTTTATAATCTTTTTTATCTGTTGTTTGTCTTTTACAAATTAGTATGTTTCGTGTTATCTTGAATAATTTTTATTATTTTTTGTTTGTTTCTAACAAACTTATATTCTAATTGTTTCTTGGTATGGTTAATTTTATATGTTATACCTAACATTTCTTAGCATTAAGTCTTCTTTTTTTTATATTTTTTCTTAATATTGAGTCTTATCTTTTTAATCTTATCTTCATCAATAGTTGACACTAATAACAATAAAATTAATAACTAAAGAAAAAATTAACATTGTACAAAGTAAACTGAAAAAAAAAATCGAAAGTAAAGAAAGAAATATACATATCAACCATTGATATTAAGAAAAATAAAATAAATAACTAAATACAAAATTAACTTTCTATAAAAACTGAATTGAAAAAAAAACAAAAGTAAAGAAAGAAACATCATTAATAACAAAAATATAAATAACTAAATAAAAATTAATATTGGAAAAAAAATGAACTGAAATAAACAAAAGTAAAAAAACATACGTACCAACTATTGGCATTAATAAAATAAAATTTAAATAATAAAATAAAAAATTAACTTTGTAAAAAACCTAATTGGAAAAAAAAAACAAAAGCAAATAAAAAAAAAGAGTTGTTAGTGTAGAGAATAAGTTTGAAGGAAGTATTTGCAATTGCAAGAAACCCTCCACAAAAGAATGAGTCTTTTAATATAGTTAAAGAAGGTTAAATAGGTCATTAAATAACAAAAAAAGTGAAAAAAAACACTAAAAAATGTATAAAGAGCGCGTGCACATCACTTATGTTAACATTAATGGAGTTCGAGATCTCTGACTATATTTAGAAAACCAAAGAGGATTTTCCACAATTTGTAAAGTATAAGGGGGTTTCGTGCCATTTCCAAACCGCAGGGGGATTTCGCATAATTATCTCATTTAAATAATTGGTAATGTGTATCAGTGTTCTAAAATGCGGTCTAGGCGGTGTCTAGTAGCTAGACGGCTCTTGACTGCACCGATTTTTACCTATTCAGCCATCAACGCTAGGCGACCTAGGCGGAGTTAGGCGAAACAATTTGGCCCTAGACGGTCTTAGGCGCCAAATTTTATTTTTTTACTATTTAGAAAAATGACGGTATTTCTAATGTCTTAGGCTTCTACCAAATTATTATTATTATTTAATTAGATATAGATATAGATATAAAATTAACGAATTGAGAAATACAAATACAAATTAATTTTATAATCATCGAATAATCCACATATAAATATAATTCAAATGAGATATTAAGATCTTATTTGTTTTCCAACATAAACTAAAAAATTATATATATAAGAGTTCCAAAAAAAAATTTAAAGATAAAACGTTAAGAAAAATAGCTAAAATAACTAAAACCCTATTTAATTTAGATATAGCGCCTAGGTGTCGCCTAGTCTCCGATTAGGCATCCTAGGTATTAGGTTCCAGTCAAGTGCCCGACCAGCAACTGGCTAATTTTAAAACATTGATGTATATTATTGTGTTTGGTATCCTCCTAAAGTTCTTATAATCGACCATACCTTTTCGATTTCAGAGCTTGTTTTCAAGGTGTGTTCTCTCAAATCATGCACGACTCAGATCTTTATCCGGATATTTGGTAACGCCTAGGACAAAATGATGTATAATTGACTAATTAAATAATTAAACCCTTAATTGTTTAATTTAATTACATGTGTTTCAGAAAAATGAAATAATGTACGATTTATCGAATCGAATGTATGATTAAAATTTTTGAAAGCATAATTGACCTGAAAGCATATGATATAATTTAATAGAAGTTTTCGAAGTTGAAAAACTGAGAGGATAAATCGTTAAAAGGGAAGTCTGTTTAGGCCCAAGGCCCAAATCAAGGATGAGGTGAAAAGATATATGCAGGGTAGTAATTTTATTTCACACTTTACAAAAATTTACCAAGGGTAATCTCTATCTCTCTCTCCCTCTCCGCTCCGATCGGCCGCCACCGTACCTTCGCCGGTACCATCGCCAGCCGCCACCTCCCTCTCCCCTCCGGCCGAATCTTACCTCTTTTGAAAGCTCTCATCGAGCCCATCATGGATCCGGGCTGTAGCACACCGGACCAAAAATGAAATATAATTGATTAATTAAATATTAAACCCTTAATTAAATAATTATGTGCGTATATTTTGACTGTTTAATTTAAATATGTGCGTTTCAGATAAGTGTTTAATGCGTGATTTAGATGGATATTTTTCTTAGACATAGAACATAGAATATTTTTATACCATTAGATGCGTATTGGAAAAACGAGAAGATAGAAACGAACTAGGGGTCATTGGAGACCTGTAGCTCAAACGGTGACGAAAAGGGCAAAACACGAAGTTTCGGAAAATCAAAAGATATTTACGGTGAATAGTAACGGAGATTTTTACGTGAATAGTAATGAAGAATTTTCAACCCGTGAATAGTAATGGAGATTTTTACGTGAATAGTGTTTTTCGGGAATTCTATAAATAGAGGCGTTTTCGATTAAAAAATCACAATTTTTCCGAACGAGCCGAAAGTGATAAAAACTTGTAAGTCTCTCTCTCCTCTCTCTCTCTTTTTCAATTTCTGCCTCCAACGTGCCGCCGCCGGGGCCGGAAAATTTCATTATTGTCGGTTTCGGCCGATTTTCGCACACAACGTAGGTCTCGACGAGACGAGTTTAGAATAGGTCTCAGATTTCAATTCTGATTTCTCGTTCGCCGAAAAACAGTGAAAAATGCTCTCCAAACCCTAAACCCTAGTTTTCACCAACTTCTCTCTCTTCTGATTTCTTTTTCTCTCTTTCTCCTCTCGTTGGAGCAATCGCCAGAGAAGCTACTAGGGTTGCGGGTGAGCCGCCTGAGGGGTGGCGGCGCCAGGGCTGATTTGAAGTGTGTGTGTGTGTATATCGCATGTGTGTGTATATAGTGTGTGTGTGTGTTTTTAAATGCATGCTATTGGGGGGCGGCGCTGGTGGTGCCGCCGTGAGCTACTGGTAGCCGGCGCTGGTGATGCGCCGGCGAGGCCTGGAGGGGTAGTGGCCGGTGGCAGGTGGCCGCCGGCCAAGCTGTGTAGGTGTGCATGAGTTTATATATATATGCGTGTGTGTGTGTGTTGTTGTGTGTGTGAGAGGGGCTGGAGAGGTGTTCTGGGGGTGAGGGGTGGTCGTCGGCGACTGGAAGTCGTCGGCCGGAGCTGGGAAAGGGGGGAGAGAAAGGTAGAGAGCGTGAGTGAGAGGGTGGTTTGGTGGTAGTTTTTCCGGCACTGTTCATGCTGGAATCCGATGAGGGATGGCCGGAGGTGGTAGCCGGCGGTGTAGGGTTGCCGGCGGATAAAGTGGTGGCGGTGTTGGGCGGCGCCACCGCAGCTGGTGGCATCGGAAAGTGATTTGGGCGCAAGTGGCCGACATCATGTGGCCTGGGCGCGAGCTTAGCCGAGAAAGACCGGCCATATCGGGTGTCGGGTGGGCACCTGTCGAATAATGTCGGCCATGCCGGGTGCCGCACCTACCGATCTGCCGAGAAAACTCGGCAACTGCCAAGGAGCGCCTGTCGAGCTGCCGAGGAATGTATACAGGCCTGCTGGGAGCCGCCGAAACTGCCGAGAAATCCACCCGACAACGGGTGCGCGTGCAACGCCGTGTTTTCGATTTGAATCCCATTTTTTCCATCGTACGTGAACATTGAGTCATCATCGATAAGATGTCGTTGGCCGGGGTTTGTGGGCCCGATCAAAGTCAACCCTTTGACTAAAATACCCCTAAATTTAAAATGCTCCGTTTGAGCTCGTTTCAACTCCGATCTAGCTCTTTTTTTTTTCGTTGTGATCCAAATTTCATCCTCTATCATCTCAGCCTTATAAACTGATTATCCACTCTCATTTCTTTAATCTCAATCTTTAGATCTTTCGATCCATCATGTCTTTAATGATCATTTTTCTGTCGGGATCTTTTATAGCTTCATTTATACATTATTAAGGATCTTTTATGTGTTGTGTTCATGCATGGTTTATATGTAATGATTATGTTCGTCTCCTACCTTATTCTTCTGCTCGTCTCCGACATCATTCTTCTAAAAGTCCATATTTATATGAAGAGACAAAGGTCCACATTCATGATTGAATGGACAAAGGTCTGCTTTCATATTACGGGGGAACAATGATACCTGTATTACGGGGTAACAATGATACCCATATAATAAGTCGGGGAGTACCCGCACCTGGGGTCAACGGGGAGTACCCGCCCTCACTGCAGATATGAGCTCTATGGTACTACATGTCATCAAGGATCCTATTTATGTGCTATGCATTGTATATGTTGTGTCTATCTGCCAAACTTATATATGTTTGATTTGTTATACCTATCTGATAATTGTTAAACACATGGAAAGTATCTCCACGAGTGTATTCAATGTACTCACCCCCTATTCTGTAATTCACGTTACAGGAGATGACGAGCATGATGAACCTTAGAGAGAGAGAGGTGGTGCTATATCTGGACCTGTATATTTAAGTTGATGTCCCATAACATTTTCAAACAATGTTTTAAACAATTCACGTTTTGTAATAATTTTGTATATGATTCGGATGTTGGATCCTGATGGTTGATTCCACTGCTATGATATGTTACAATTATCGATATTGAGATCGATTATTGATATGTGAATGATTCACATTGTCACTTACCTCATTCTTTTGTCATCTCCTATCTACTTCTTCTGTTTATGGATGTGTCTCTTACTATTTCTTCTTCATGCCCAAAGCAAAACTCTGATATTTTTATGAAAGAAAACGGGATGTGACAGATGGTATCAGAGCCATGTTCTAACGTTAAGAACTTGCTCGAACTGGTTTTAAAATGAGAAAAATACCTTTCTAAAACGTGAAAAGATTTTTGAAAAGAGATAGATAGGCATCATCCTCTCTCTAAAGGAGTCTCTCCCTGATCTTAAGACTTGCGAAAATAAGTGCTTATCTGATATGTGTTACCTTGATGATATGATATAAACTGTTTACGACTGACGAGGTATTAGGGATATTGTTTCGCGATGAAATGATCTTTTAAAACCCTCTTGACGTCACTACAACCACGATAAAAAGATCTTGTAAAAACCTCTTGATGTCACTACAATCGACACACTGCTCTGAGCCACCGCCATAAAGCCGCTGACTGCAGCAGCATGAGCTCGTGTGTGAGTATGGTCGTTCGCAGGAGTTGATGTCATGTGACTAAAAGTTGAAACTACCATGGGCCCATGTTTATAACAGGGTGTGCTAATGAGTGAGTTTTTTCAGTTCGTAGTTGTAATGCGTAAGGTTGGTTTTGATATTTGAGATCTATAGAGAACTATATGTGGATGTCAGTAAAGTGGTTTATAATGTTTTGTTTATGTTATGCTTTTCTGGTTGGTATATGCAAGATGGGTATATGATACCCTACAACATAATGCTTACATGATAAATGAATAATAGAGAATCTTTTGAGATTATTATATGATTTATGGGGTGACGTTTATTGGTACCATGATGTTTGTTATTAGTTTAACTGTTGTTATAGATTGTTAGGTTATGTGGGATAAATGATAAGGGTTAGTTTTCGTATGTCATCTTTAGAATGATATATCACGAGGTCAATCACGTAGAGACCAACCGTCAATGGAGAATCCACCTGAATACAATATGGATGCCGCGAGTGGAGACTTGGTGTCCATACTAAGGGGCTTGGCTCGACATTACGAGACCGCACAAGCTGTGCCGCCACCGTCGTCAAGGAACGATGCGAACTGAATTATTGAGCAGTTCTGATGTTTTAATCCATCGATCCTCAACAGAAAAGGAAAACCGGTCGAGGTTGAAGAATGGCTAAGGTCGTTGGATCAAATTTTTGGACATCTAACATGCACAAGAGAGCAGAAGATCTCATGTGCCGTGTTTCAACTCACCGAAGAGGCCAGCTATTGGTGGGAGTCATACCAAAGGATTATGTCACCGGAACATAAGAGAGTTATATCTTGGGGAACCTTCAAAGAGGTGGTTAGAAAGAAATTCCTACCTCAGTTGTATCTTGACCGAAAAGAAGCAGATTTCCTACATATTCGTCAAGGAACTGCCTCCATAGAAGAGTACGAGAGGAAATTCAATCAGTTGAGCAGGTATACGCCTCATGTAGTGGACACCAGTACTAAAAAGGCCAAACGTTTTGAAAAAGGCCTTCGCCTAGAGATCAGTTCCATCTTGGCTGGTCAGAGGACCATGACGTATGCTGAAGTCGTTGAAAGAGCTCAGAAAGTTGCTTTTCATCTACACTCTATTGTCGCACCGTGTGAGAAGATCGTAGAAATGTCCAGAAAAAGGAAATGGACTGGTTCGGGTCAGAGCTTTAATCAGAATAAACACCAAAGGACCAATAGTGCTCCGCTTCTCCCAACCCCTAAGCCGAGAAACGTGTGTGCCAAGTGTGGAAAGGCTTATACAGGACCATGTCTTCTAGGGACCAAGGTTTGCTTTAGGTGCAAAAAACAGGGACACATTGTAGCCAATTGTAAAAGATTTAGAAACGCATCAACGGCGAAGAAGCCGAGGTTACAAAAAAGCAAGACCCAGAACTGTTACAGGTGTGGAGAACCTGGACATATCACATTTCACTGTCGGAGGTTCGGGAACCCAGCAGCGGCAACACGAAGGCCAAGGCCAGGAGCAGGCCAGGCATGAGCACTCGCCCTCACTCGTTCAGAGGCTGTCGAAAGATAGTTTGCAGACGATGGACTCTTAATATTATACATGTAGATAGATATGTAGTGGCTCATACTTTGTAGTAGTGTACGTAATCTTCTTGTATAATGTACGAGTTGTCCACCTTTTGTCTTCATATATATATACTATATCAGATCATATTTTGCTATTCGACAGAATTCACGTTTACTTCTCCCTTCGCATTACGTATATTATTTCTTCAGCTATATTTGGTGGGGATACCAAATCTGTTAAAGTATGAAAATGATTTGGTAGTCACTAAAAACTTTAGAAGATAATATTCTATCGGGAAGAACGATACGAATGAAACACCTTTGTCTAGTCTAATCGCGCTTGGGAGTAGAATTCTCTTAGCCGATCCGTATGTGTTAGAAAGGAAAGACTTTGATGTGATTATGGAAATAGATTGGCTTAAGGTAAAATCATGCGGTAATCAAGTACCGAACGAAGGAAATCATCTTTCAAGCACCTGGAGAACCGGAGTTCACCTTTCATGGGACCCGAGTAAAGTTGACCCAAGGATTATCTTGATCATGAAGGCAACTCAGATGCTTAGCAAAAGAAATTGCGAAGCTTGGTGGGTCAACATGGTGAACCCCGAGCAAGGATCGACTTCTATTAAGAAGGTACTGGTAATAAATGAATACATGGATGTATTTCCAGAGGATTTACGTGGTCCTCCACCGGATCGATAGATGACCTTTAAGATCGATCTCGTCCTAGGATCAACACCGGTGTCAAGAGCTCCTTATCGAATGACACCGAAAGAGTCATAGGAACTGAAGGTCCAATTACAAGAATTTTTGGACAAAGGTTTCATCAAACCAAGTATGTCACCCTAGGGAGCACCAGTGTTGTGTGTGAAGAAGAAGGATGGAAGCTTTCGGAAATGTATTTATTACCGAGAGCGAGCGGACCATAAAGAATAGGTATCCACTGTCTTGAAATTAAAGATTTTTTTGATCAATTAAGAGGTGCTAGTGTGTTCTCGAAGATTGACTTAAGGTCTGGATATCACCAGATGAAAGTCAAAGATGCAGATATATCAAAGACAGCATTCAGGACGAGATATGGTCACCACGAGTTTGTAGTAATGTCATTTAGACTGAGCAATGCTCCAGCTGTCTTTATGAACATGATAAATCGCATATTTCATCCTTATCTTGATCTTTTCATCAACATGTTCATTGGCGATATCCTGATCAATTCGTGCAATAGAACACACCACGAATAGCATCTTAGGAACGCGTTGGAAATTCTTACGAAAGGAGTTACACATGCAGCTAATTCCTCCTGTCGGATACGACAACTTTTTTTGCCCATCTCATCAACTCTCTTTCTCACTCACTCTCTCTCTTATCATTGTCTTTATCGGAAACGTACTTACTTCTTTGACTGAGGAATACGACTTTACAGCGCCAACTACTCCTCACCCTACTCCGCAAGTAAAATGGCGAAAACAAGATATATATAGGATGATTATTACAACAATCAGTATTATGAGTTGAAGAAGGAGAAGAATGAGAAACAGAAGTGTGCTTCGGTTAGGAAGGTTCGAGAAAGAATTGGAGAAGCTCGGGACTGACAAAAGTTTTGAACATTGAGCTTAGCCAAATAATCGAGGCCGACAAGTTCCTTGAAGAGAAATGGAAAGAACGAAATGACATGAGAATAAGAGGATGAGATTCTGGCGAAGTAGCCAATCATGTCGTTTCTAAGTACACGTTTATTTTCTCCCTAAGTACGCGTTTAATTTCGAGGACGAAATTCTTTTAAGGGGTAAGAGATGTAGCGCCCCAGACCAAAAATGAAATATAATTGATTAATTAAATATTAAACCCTTAATTGAATAATTATGTGCGTATATTTTGACTGTTTAATTTAAATATGTGCGTTTTAGATAAGTGTTTAATGCGTGATTTAGATGGATATTTTTCTTAGACATGAAGCATAGAATATTTTTATACCATTAGATGCGTATTGGAAAAACGAGAAGATATAAACAAACTAGGGGTCTAAGTTTCAGAAAATTGAAAGATATTTACGGTGAATAGTAATGGAGATTTTTACGTGAATAGTAATGAAGAATTTTCAACCCCTGAATAGTAATGGAGATTTTTACGTGAATAGTTTTTTCCGGGAATTCTATAAATAGGGGCGTTTTCGATTCAAAAATCACCGTTTTTCCGAATGAGCTGAAAGCGACGAAAACTTGTAAGTCTCTCTCTTCTCTCTCTCTTTTCCGATTTCTGCCTCCGATGGGCCGCCGCCGGTGGCCGGAAAATTTCAATATTGTTGATTTCGGCCGATTTTCGCACACAATGTAGGTCTCGATGAGATGAGTTTAGAATAGGTCTCGGATTTCATTTCCGATTTCTCGTTCGCCGGAAAACGGCAAAAAATGCTCTCCAAACCCTAAACCCTAGTTTTCACCACCTTCTCTCTTCTGATTTCTTTCTCTCTCTTCCTCCTCTCGCCGGAGCAGTCGTCGGAGAAGCTAATGGGGTTGCGGGTGAGCCACCGGAGGGGTGGCGGCGCCGGGCTGATTTGAAGTGTGTGTGTATATCGCATGTGTATATATATAATGTGTGTGTGTGTGTTTAAATGCATGTTGTTAGGGGGCGGCGCTGGTGGCGCTGCCGTGAGCTACTGGTGGCCGGCGCTGGTGATACGCCGGCGAGGCCTAGGGGTGGTGGCCGTCGGCCAAGCTGTGTAGGTGTGCATGAGCTTATATATATGTGCATGTGTGTGTGTTGCTACGTGAGTGAGAGGGGCTGGAGAGATGGTCGCCGACGACTAGAAGTTGCAGGTCGGTGTTCTGGGGGTGAGGGGGTGGTCGCTGGTGATTGAAAGTCGCCGGTCGGAGCTGGGAAAGGGGGAAGAGAAAGGTAGAAAGCGTGAGGGAGAGGGTGGTTTGGTGGTTGTTTTTTCGGCATTGTTCATGCCGGAATCTGGCGAGGGATGACCGGAGGTGGTAGCCGGCGGTGCAGTGTTGCCAGCGGATAAGGTAGTGGCGACGCTGGGCGGTGCCACTGCAGTTGATAGCGCCGGGAAGTGAGTTGGGCGCAGGTGGCAGACGTCGGGTGGCCTGGGCGCGAGCCTGGCCGAGAAAGATCGGCCATGTCGGGTGCCAGTGGGCACCTGGCGAGAAATGACGGCCATGCCGGGTGCCGCACCTGCCGAACTGCCGAGAAAACACGGCAGGTGCTGAGGAATGCGCGCAGGCCTGCCGGGAGCCGCCGAAACTGTCGAGAAATCCACCCGACGACGGGTGCGCGCACGAAGTCGTATTTTCGATTCGAATCCCTTTTTTTCATCGTACATCAACATCGAGTCGTCGCCGATGAGATGTCGTTGACCGGGGTTTGTGGGCCCGATCAAAGTAAACCCTTTAACCAAAATTACCAAAATACCCCTAAACTTAAAATGCTCCATTCAAGCTTGTTTCAACTCCGATCGAGCTCATTCTTTTTCCATTGTGATCCAAATTTCATCCTCTATCATCTCAACTTTATAAAATGATTATCCACTCTTATTTCTTTAATCCCAATCTTTAGATCTCTCAATCAATCGTGTCTTTAACAATCGTTTTTCTACCGGGATCTTTTATAGCTTTATTTATACATTATTAAAGATCTAAGAAACATCGTAACTTATGTAGACTACTTGTTGGATTGAGTCTTGAGTTATCCGATCTTTGGTACTTGCTACTCACGCGGAAACCACCGAACAAGATGGGGGTAACTTCTAAACTCTAATAATTATACGCTACGGTATTTAACATACTATGATGATAAATGTACGCATGCTTATGAACTTGATACTAAATGAATTGTTGAACCTTATGTGCTGTGATTATATTCTATGATTAATGTATTCATGCATGGTTTATATGTAATGATTATGTTCGTCTCCTACCTCATTCTTCTGCTCGTCTCCTACCTCATTCTTCTGAAAGTCCATATTTATATGAAGAGACAAAGGTCCACATTCATGATTGAATGGACAAAGGTCTACTTTCATATTACGGGGGAACAATGATACCCATATTACAGGGGAACAATGATACTCGTATAATAAGTCGGGTAGTACCCACACCTAGGGTCAACGGGGAGTACCTGCCCTCACTGCAGATATGAGCTCTATGGTACTACATGTCCATCAAGGGTCCGATTTATGTGCTATGCATTGTATATGTTGTGTCTATCTACCAAACTTATATATGTTTGATTTGTTATACCTATCTGATAATTGTTAAACACATGGAAAGTATCTCCACGAGTGTATTCAACGCACTCACCCCCTATTCTGTAATTCACGTTACAGGAGATGACAAGAATGATGAACCTTAGAGGGAGAGAGGTGTTGCTATATCTGGACCTATATATTTAAGTTGATGTCCCATAATATTTTCAAACAATGTTTTAAATAATTCATGTTTCGTAATAATTTTGTATATGATTCGGATGTTGGATCCTGATAGTTGATTCCGCTGCTATGATATGTTGTAATTATCGATATTGAGATCGATTGTTGATATGTAAATGATTCACATCGTCCCTTACCTCATTCTTCTGTCGTCTCCTATCTACTTCTTTTGTTTATGGATGTGTCTCTTACTATTTCTTCTTCACGCGCAAAGCAAAACTCTGATATTTTTATGAAAGAAAATGGGACGTGACATGGGCTCGGATCACCGAGCCACCACTGTCTTCGTCGAAAATCGGCCGACAAAGGTATGGCAAACCTTCTTCTCTCTCTTCTCCCTCTCTTCCATCGACCCTCTCTCCATCTCTCCCCGCTGTCATCGCTGCTGTGTCGAGTCTTGGGCGTGAGTCATTATCGGGACGGTGCTGGGTAGTGTCCCCGTGCTGGAGCCCGCCGTTGCGTGCGGCTGTGCGCATGTTAAGCGCACTATGTGCGTGCCGGCACTGCTGTATCGAGTGCGCTGTGTGCACACCAGCAGCGGGTCAGGGACAACATTGGCTGCCGTGGGCTGTGGGTGTCGTCGGCGACGCGGTGATCGCCGACCGTGGCTATATGTGTATGCGTGCGTGTGTTTCTGTGTGTGTGTGTGTGGGCGGTGCTTCTAGTACCACCATGAGTCATGGTGGCTGGCATGGGGTGCACCGATGTGTGTGCATGTGTGTCATGTGGTTACCGGCGTGGGTTTTTCGGCGGTGGCGGTGGCAGTGGCGGGAGAGAGGTGGGGGAGAGGAGGGGCTGTTTTGCAAATTTTGAAAGTTTAGGGACCTAGGTAAAAACCCTAGGTTTTTAGAGTATTTGCGATTTGGGTTGCAGCGGAAAAAGAATGAACTCAATCAGAGTTGAAACGAGCTCAAACGGAGCGTTTTAAGATTGAGGGGCGTTTTGGTAATTTTTGTCAAAGGGTTGACTTTGACCAGGACCCCCGACTCCCGGTCGACGACATCACATCACCGACGACTCGATGATAACGTACGATGGAAAAAATAGGATTCGTATCGCAAACACGGCATCGTACGCGCACCCATCACACGACGTCGTGTGCCCAACGCGTCTAGCGCCTCCTAGTGCCGTGTGCCCAGCATCTCCCGGCGTCGTGTGCCCAGACTAGCCCCTCAACCGTTTTCTTCCCCCTAATTTCCGGCCATGGCCAACAATCTCTCATCGCCGGCGACACCACCTAACACAGCGGCGCAACGAGACGCCGCCCCAACACTCAACTCCGGCCGGTGACCTCCCATCGCCGGCAACCAACAGCCCAAAAACACACACACTATCACGAAAAAATACACACACACCAGCCTACACACACACAACCACTTTCCACCACCACTTTCGACCCCGACACCGCCGCCCAAGGCGGCGCCACCCCCAAACTAGCCCGACATCCCGGGAAGGTCAGTCACCACTCTGGCAAAGGAGGAGAGAGAGATAGAGAGAGAACCGAGGAGAGAGAAAGGGTAGAAAAACAGGGGTTAAGGTTTTCCGGCAACTTTTTTACCGTTTCCCGACGAACGAGACATCAGAATTGAAATCCAAAACCTATCCAAAACTCGTCTCGCGAGACCTATGTTCTGTGCGAAAATCGGCCGAAACTGATAAAGTTGAATTTTTCCAACCAACGGCGGAGGCGCGGCGGCGGCGCTGGTGGTCAGAAAATAGTAAAGTGAGAGAGAGGAAGGAGGAAAGAGAGACTTGCGTGTTTTCATCGATTTTGCCTCATTCAGAAAAATAGTGATTTTTGAATCGAAAATGTCCCTATATATAGATTTTTGAAAAACACTATTCATCCAAAAAATCTTGGGTTGTTACTATTTACCAAAAATATCTCGGATTACTATTCATCGAAATATCTTTCCTTTTTTCCGAATCTTCGAATTTTGCCCTTATCTCCACCATTTGAGCTACGGGTCTCCGATTGACCTCTAATTCATTTCTATCGTCTTTGTTTTCCATTACGTATCTAATGGTAAAATAATAATCTATGTTCCACGACTAATTTTTATTTCCATCTAAAACATGCATTAAACATGTATCTGAAACGCATATAATTAAATTAAACAGTCAAGATTAACGCATAAAATAATTCAATTAAGGGTTTAATATTTAATTAATCAATTATGCTTCATTTTTGGTCCGGGGTGCTATATCCCTTACCCCTTAAAAGAATTTCATCCTCGAAATTTGATGTGTACTTATAAATGACATGATTGGCTACTTTGCCAGAATCTCATCCTCTTATTCCCGTGTCGTTTCGTTCTTTCTATTTCTCGTCAATGAACTTATAGGCTTCGATTATTTGGCTAAGTTCAATGTTCAGAACTTTTGTCAATCCTGAGCTTCTCCAATTCTTTCTCGAACCTTCCTAACCGGATCACACTTGTGTTTCTCATTCTTCTTCTTCTTCAACTCATAGTACTGATTGTTGTAATAATCATCCTATATACCTCTTGTTTTCACCATTTTACTTGCGGAGTAGGGTGAGGAGTAGTTGGCGCTGGAGAGTCGTATTCCTCAGTTAAAGAAAATAAGTACATTTTCGACAAAGACAAAGAAGAGAGAGAGAGAGAAAGAGAGAGTTGAAGAGACGGAGAAAAAGTTGTCGCATCTACAGGAGAAATTAGCTGCATGCATAACTCCTTTCGCAGAATTTCCAATGCGTTCCTAAGATGCTATTCGTGGTGCGTTCTATCGCATGAATAGATGAGGATATCGTCATTGAACACAATGACAAAAAGATCGAGATACAGATGGAAGATGCGATTCATCAAGTCCCTAAAGACAGCTGGAGCATTGCTAAGTCCAAATGGCATTACTACAAACTCGTAGTGGCCATATCTTGTCCTGAATGTTGTCTTAGATATATCCGTATCTTTAACTTTCATCTGGTGATATCCAGACCTTAAGTCAATCTTCGAGAACACACTAGCACCTCTTAATTGATCAAAAAGATCTTCAATTCGAGACAATAGATACTTGTTCTTTATGGTTCGCTTGTTTAACTCTCAGTAATCAATGCACATCCGAAAGCTCCCATCTTTCTTCTTCACAAAAAGCACTAGAGCTCCCCAAGGCGATATGCTCGGTCTAATGAAGCATTTGTCTAAAAGTTCTGGTAATTGGACCTTCAGTTCTTGCAATTCCTTCGGTGCCATCCGATATGGAGCTTTCGACACCGGTGCTGATCCTGGGACGAGATCAATCTCGAAGGTCACCTGTCGATCTAGCGGAGGACCAAGTAATTCCTCTGAAAAGATGTCCATGTATTCCTTTATCACCGATACATTCTTGATAGAAATCGATCTTTACTCGGGGTTCACCCTGTTGACCAACCAAGCTTTGCAATTTCTTTTGCTAAGCATCTGGGTTGCCTGCATGACCGAGATAATCCTTGAGTCAGCTTTAACTCGTGTCCCATGAAAGGTGAACTCCGATTCTCCAAGTGCTTGAAAGATAATCTCTCTTGCACGACACTTGTTCACTGCGTGATTTTACCTTAAGCCAATCCATTTCCATAATTACCTCAAAGTCCTTCATCTCTAACACATATAGATCGGCTAAAAGAATTCTACTCCCAAGTGCGATCTTTAGGCCTAGACAAAGATGTTTCATTCGTATCGTTCTTTCTTATGGAATACTAACTTCCAAAGTTTTAGTGACTACCAAAATGTTCTCATGCTTTAACAAATTCGACGCCGCCACATTACTAAAGATGAAGAAATAAAACACGAAACGTGAAGAGAGAAATAAACGTGGATTCCATCGAATAACAAAAGACGATCTAGTATAGAATATATATATAAGCAAAGGTGGGCAGCTTATACATTATACAAAAGGATTACGTACACTACTACAAGGTGTGAGCCACTACATATCTATCTATATATATATAATATTAAAAGTTCATCATCTGCAAACTATCTTTCGACAGTCTCTGAACGAGTGAGGGTGAATGCTCTGCCTGGCCTGCTCCTGGCCTTAGCCTTCGTGTTGCCGCTGCTAGGTTCCCGAACCTCCGACAGTGAAACATGATATGTCAAGGTTCTCCACACCTGTAACAGTTCCGAGTCTTACTTTTTTGTAACCTCGATTTCTTCACCGTTGTTGTGTTTCTGAATCTCTGACAGTTGGCTACAATATGTCCCGGTTCTTTGCACCTAAAGTAAACCTTGGTCCCTAGAAGGCATTGACTGTATGGGTCTTTCCACACTTGGCACACGCGTTTCTCGGCTTAGGGGTTGGGAGAAGCAGAACACTATTGGTCCTTGGGTGTTTATTCTGATTAAAGCTCTGACCCGGACCAGTCCATTTCCTTTTTCCGGACATTCCTACGATCTTCTCACGCGGTGCGACAACAGAGTGTAGATGAAAAGCAACTTCCTGGGCTCTTTCAACGACTTCAGCATACGTCATGGTCCTTTGACCAGCCAAGATGGAACTGATCTCTAGGTGAAGGCCTTTTTCAAAACATTTGGCCTTTTTAGTATCGGTGTCCACCAGATGAGGCGCATATCTGCTCAACCGATTGAATTTCCTCTTGTACTCTTCTACGGAGTCAGTTCCTTAACGAATATATAGAAAATCTGCTTCTTTTCGGTCAAGGTACAACTGAGGTAGGAATTTCTTTCTAACCACCTCTTTGAAGGTTCCCCAAGACATAACTCTCTTATGTTCTGGTGACATAGTCCTTTAGTATGACTTCCACCAATAGCTGGCCTCTTCGGTGAGTTGAAACACGGCACATGAGATCTTTTGCTCTCTTTTGCATGTTAGATGTCCAAAAATTCGATCCAACGACCTTAGCCATTCTTTAGCCTCAACCGATTCTCCTTTTCCATTGAAGATCGGTGGATTAAAATATCAGAATTGCTCAATGATTCGGTTCACATCGTTCCTTGACGACGGTGGCGGCACAGCTTGTGCGGTCTCGTAATGTCGAGCCAAGCCCCTCAGTATGGACACCAAGTCTCCACTCACGGCATCCACATTGTATTTAGGTGGATTCTCCATTGACGGTTGGTCTCTACGCGATTGACCTCGTGATATATCGTTCTAAAGACGACAAACGAAAACTAACCCTTATAATTTATCCCACGTAACCCAACAATATAAATAACAATAATGGATAAACTAATAATAGGTAACATGGTACAGATAAAAATTCTTTTTACTATGTTCCATGATGCGGGAAAGTAGCGCATAGGGAGAGGTGTTTATCCGTCTTTGGGATAATATCTATATCCCACTTGCATATACAACCAGAAAAGTACATCAAGGAACATATCATAAACTTCCACACATGATCGTCATAGGTCTCAAGCATCAAATGCAACCTTACGTATCACAGACATCCTCACATGGTCTTCATAGACCTCATGTATTAACAGCGACTTTACATATCATATCCACAAATTAATAAAAACACCATTAGCACACCCTGTTGTAAACAAGGGTCTATGGTAGTCTCAACTCTCTGTAACACAACATCAACTTTTGCGAACGACCATACTCGTACACTAGCTCACGCTGTTGCAGTCAGTGGCTTTGTGGCAGTGACTCAGAGCAGTGTGTCGATTGTAGTGACACCAAGAGGTTTTTTTTTTAAAGATCTTTTTATCGTGAAACAATATCCTTAACACCCCGTCAAACCTACACAGTTTATATCAGATAAACGAGAAAACACAAAACAGATAATCACTCTTTTATTAAGTTCTTATAATCAGGGAGAGACACCTATAGAGAGAGAGGATGGTGCTTATCCATTTCTTTTCGAAAAGATTTTCTCGTTTAAAACATGTTTTTCTCGTTTTCTCTTTATAAAACAAGTTTAAGCAAGTTCAATAATGATAGAACATTGCTCTGATACCATCTGTCATGTCCCGTTTTTGTTCTTAAAAATTATCAGAGTTTTCATTGTGGGCGTGAAGAAAGAAGGGGAAGAGACGTGCATGATATAAAATAGAAGAAGGTAAGAGACGACCAGAAATTTTACATATCAACCTTCGGATACAACCGATTTCATTAAAACATTAGCAGCGGAAGTAAACTTACAAGATCCATCATCCATAGTACAAATGAGGTTATACTTACAAAATGTGAGTTGTAAAAAAAACAATGTTTAATTATTGTGGAATAAAAGACTTAAAGTTAGAAAGTCCAAATAGGGCACCATTATTCCCTCTCTACGGTTCAACATGCTCGTCAACTCCTGTAATGTGAATTACAGAATAGGGGTGAGTGCGTTGAATACACTCATGGGGATACTTTCCATATTTTTAACAATTATTAGATAAGTATAACAAATCAAACATATACAAGTTTGGCAAATAGACACAACATATAGAATGCATAACACATAAATCGAATCCTTTATGGACATGTTGTCCCATAGAGCTCATATCTGCAGCGAGGGTGGGTACTTCCCATTGACCCCAGGTGCGGGTACTCCCCAACTTATTGTATGAGTCTCTAGTTTCCCCGTAATATGAAAGTAGGCCTTCGTTCATTCAATCATGAATGTGGACCTTTGTCTCTTCATATAAATATAGACTTTCGTCCTTTCACAACATCATCATAAACCATACATGAACACATTAATCATAGCATATAATCACAGCACATAAAGTTCAACAATTCATTTAATATCAAGTTCATAAGCATGCGTTCATATATCATCATTTTGCGTTAAATACGGAAATGTATAATTATTAGGGTTTAGAAGTTACCCTCATCTTGTTCGGTGGTTACCACATGAGTAACGAGTATCAAATATCAAGTATCACAAAACTCAATCCAACTGATAACCTACACAAGTTACAAGGTTTCTTAGATCCCTAATATGTATAATTAAAGATATAAATGATTTCGGAGAAGATACGATTGTTAAAGACGAGATGGATCGGAAGATCTAAAGATTGAGGTTGAAGAAACAAGAGTGAAAATTCAGTTCAATAGGCTGATAAGAAGGAGGGAAAGATTTGGGTCACAACGGAAAAAGAATGAGCTCAATCGAAGTTGAAACGAGCTCAAACGGAGCGTACGTTTTAAGATTGAGGGGCATTTTGGTAATTTTGGTCAAAGGGTTGACTTTGACCGGAATCCCCGACTCCCGGTCGACGACATCTCGTCAACGATGACTCGATGATAATGTAAGATGGAAAAAATGGGTTTCATATCGTAAACACGGCGCCGCGCGTGCACCTGTCACACGATGTCGTGCTCGCGCTTCCCGTCTCCCGGCGCCGTGTGCCCAGACCAGCCCCTCAACCGTTTTCTCCCCCCCAAATTCCGGCCATGGCCGGTGACCTCCCGTCGCCAGCAACACCACCTGACACGGCGACGCAACTAGGCGCCGCCCCAATACTCAACTCTGGTCGGCGGCCTCCCATCGCCAGCAACCAACAGCCTAAAAACACACACACTATCACGGAAAAACACACACACCAGCCTACACACACACAACCACTTTCCACCACCACTTTCGGCCCCGGTACCGCCGCCCACGGCGGCACCACCACCCCCAATTGATAGCCCGACATCCCGGAAAGGTCAGCCACCACTCCGATAAAGGAAGAGAGAGAGAGAGAGAACCGAGGAGAGAGAAAGGGTAGAAAAACAAGGGTTAGGGTTTTTCGACTACATTTTTACCATTTCCTGACGAACGAGACATCAGAATTGAAATCCGAAACCTATCCTAAACTCATCTCGATGAGACCTACATTCTGTGCGAAAATCGGCCGAAACTGATAAAGTTGAATTTTTCTGGCCACCGGCGGCGGCGTCGGTGGTCAGAAAACAGTAAAGAGAGAGAGAGGAGGGAGGAAAGAGAGACTTACATGTTTTCGTCGATTTTACCTCGTTCGGAAAAACAATGATTTTTGAATCGAAAATGCCCCTACATATAGATTTTCGAAAAACACTATTCATCCAAAAAAATCTTGGGTTACTATTCACCAAAAATATCTCGGATTACTATTGATCGAAATATCTTTCATTTTTTCCGAATCTTCGAATTTTGCCATTTTCACCGCCATTTGAGCTACGGGTCTCCGATTGACCTCTAATTCGTTCTATCTTCTCGTTTTTCCATTAGGCATCTAATGGTAAAATAATAATCTATATTCCATGACTAATTTTTATTTCCATCTAAAACATGCATTAAACACGTATCTGAAACGCATATAATTAAATTAAATAGTCAAGATTAGCGCACAAAATAATTCAATTAAGGGTTTAATATTTAATTAATCAATTATGCTTCGTTTTTGGTTCGGGATGCTACATTATATGTTGTGTTTAATTACTGTGATTATATGTACTTGTTGCGTAATTCTGGTATGTTGGGTTTGGATTGGGTCGTTCATAAAGGCACCGATATTTATTTAAGGACTGGATCATCCGTATAGGTACCGGTGGGATACAATCCCATATTGAAGGGGTAAGATGGGTTGTACCCGCACCTTCCGGATTGGGTCGTCTGTTAATACACTGATTTACATGTTATACATTATATGTGTCGTAATTAACTATTGTTCTGTTTTATGATTAGTTAATTTGTTTGTTAACTAATTTATGAACTTAAATTATACGAATTTATCCCCACAAGTGTATTCAACGCACTCACCCCTATCTATATTCACACTACAGGAAATGATGAGAATTAAGATATGCAGGTGCCATGTCAATTTTCTCTTTTGCTTTTCAAAACATGATGTTGAAACGATATTTTTTTTATATATTTCATGTTTGTAAAGTTATACTATCTTTATTTGATGGATCCTGTTTGAATTCCACTGCTATGTTTAAAATATTTTATTCCAGCAATATGTCGATGGATTTGAATATGTAAAAATTGTATGTTTAACTGACTTTTGAAGTTTCTAATTTATATGTGTTTTAAATCTTTACTCGTCTGTCATATTTGTATGTTTTTAAAACGTATGTTTCTTTTCCTTCTTTTCCTGCACGTCCACAAGAAAAATTTAATATTTTAAAGTATGAAAATGGGGCATGACATATTTAGATCAATATCACTCTCCCCTTCACAGACATAAGTAAAACTTGCATCTTCTTTAGTCCCAAATTCCCAATTTGATTTCGAAGAAGAAGAAATTCACTTGGTTTGGTGTTGGATGAAAAGCATCGTTTTTAGAGGTCATTCAAATGGGTAATAATATTAAATATAAGAAAAAATTGAATCATTTAAAATAAATGGAGGGTAAAATACTCGTATCATACATAATATAATATAAACTCATTAACTAAATAAAAATTAGATAAATAAACTCAATTCAAAAAAGCATTATCGCTCAATCCTTACATACAAATTCAAATTGAAACTAATATTCAACATTCAAACAAAATATGAAAATAATGTCAAATCAACTTTTGGTGAATAGTGCAAACATATCCTAACATAACAATATTAACAAACCTAACTATAAAACTAAACGAGCCCTAAGTAATAGTAATCAAATAAGAAAATATTTTATGAACTACCAACATCAAACAATATTGCAAGATATTGATATTATTTTACAGAATATTTATAGAATATCTATATATATATTAGACGTAAAATATCAATAACGATTGTGGAGTATCGATATATATATATATAATTATTCAAATAGTTCAAAATCGATATTGATATTGTGTTATATTATGGATATCAATATTTTGTGTTATTTTTCTAATATATATCGATAGTTTGCAATCAATATCAACATTTTTTTAAAGTAATATATATTGATAGTCTGTAAAACAATATCGATATATTACAAGTTAATATTTAAAGTGAATGAAAAATAAATCATAATAATAATAATAAGTTTTGTAATCAAGTAGACATTTTATCAATTACCAGATACATGACCATATAGCAAATAAAAGAGAAAATTGCAAATTTAGGACAGTAATAGAAGGACATTTACCATTCAGAGACATTATCTTTTCAGGCTTTGAAATCGAGATACTATCTTTCAAAAACGGGTGAATTAAGGACAAATCAACCAGAATCGATGAATTTAAGGCCAATTGGCACGCTTAAATCATGTGTCTAACCTATTTCGGGCTTCTCATTGATATAGCGGGCAGTGATAAATTAATTCAATTTCTAAATTCCACGTCACTAAAAAAATTTCACATCATTTAATTACATAATATTTTAATTCTTCTATATCCCCAAACCTAATGATGTGTAGAAAAACATGCATATTTTGATTGGTTTGATCTACAGTTCTAATGCATTTCATGTGCTTGCACTTGCTATTTTTCTACACATTTTCTTTATTTGTCCAAAAGACTCCAGTTTTCGATTTTCTTGATTTAAGCAGTGATTTAGAGACAAATGTGGGAATGAAGAATGAAGACGGATGGATGAAAGAAGATGGACATTGGGTACAATGTCTACACATTGGATGATCCAATGTGTGAGAATTAAGCCCAACGAAAGCCCAAAAGAATGTCCTGTTGCTGGAAAGAAGGAGCCCTGGCCCATAACACTCTTATATTTTAGAAGGGCCGCAGTCTAAAGAGGGACAAATTTGGGACGGGGAGAGGAGATTTGGATAGCGGCAGAAGAGAAGATCAGAGAGAAATTTTAGAGAAGAACTATGATTATGAATTTTGAGATGCGTGGCTAATTTCCTTACGCTAGTTCAAAGGGATGTTGAACCTTTATTCTTGATTTACTTCGGATGATTAGTAACGTTTTCTTAATTTCTATCTCGTGAATGATTTGTGTTGCTTGGTTAATTGTTTATGATATTGCATGATTTGATTTAGCAGGGCCCGTTAGATTAAATTGTTGTGATATCTATTGCTAGGATATAAACCGTAATCCGTAATTGTTACGAATTTATATTCATAGGTAGCAAGAAATGTTGGAATCGTTAGGGGCAACACATCTCTAGATTATCCGAATCGAGCTTGTGAATTTGGAGTTTAGTTCGTCCTATCGTCTTAGGGTTTAATGCGTTCATCACACTAAATCTAGAGGTCGTACCTATTAGGTTGTCTGATTGAACAGGGTTTATTAAAGAGCTTATTTTAATAGACTAAACTTAAGAGATGATTCGGGTTAGCAGAGCTTGTTGCTAATCTAGGGACGGGGGTTTGAGAGATAGATTGAGAGAAACGTTATTAATTAATCCACTCGATCAAGAATAAATGGGAATACTGAACTGAGAACTAGTACTTGTTTATTAATTGATTCTAGTTCATTTGATTTGTTTTCATCTTTAATTTGATAATTTCCCAACCAATCCCCCCCAATTACTTGTTTGTTGAGTAGTTAGCACCAGTGAATTTATTTGATTCCTCCATTCTCTGTGGGATCGACCCTTATTTGCCACTTTTACAAGTTAGTTGAAGGTAAGACGGTTTATTTAATTTTGCGTGCCTCGACAGCACGACCACCTAAACATTTCTTTTCAATGTGATTCTGTCAATAAAGCCAAAGAACCCCGACCCACGGTGGTGCCACCATCGCTGCCGTAGCAACTCCTCCACTGGGCCTTCACTTTACTCGAAAGCCATTTCTCAAGCTTCTTCTGAAACTTGCAGCCCAACCCTCCTCTTAAAACCCTCTTATTCGGCAGAATTACGAATGAAAACACCACGTTCCATAGAAAACTCACTCCCAATCCCAATAGTAGACCCGCTTCCAAAAATTATGCTATGTCGGTTGAGGTTATTGAAGAAAGGCTTGCTGGAGTTTCTGTGTATGCTCTTTGTAATAGTACTCAAGAATTTGTTTTGGTTTCGAGTATGAATACGAGTAGAATCTTGGTTTGTTCCGTCTTAGTGAAGCGAATACAAGACCCTCCTTAGGCATATAAAGTATATGGATCATTCGATGAGTTCTTGCTCACAATATAATACCCCATTAAATTAAATAAGGTGTAATGTCTTAATTTTTGATTATTAAGTGGATTAAATATAAGTAAATAACATATACGGTTGCAAGACCATGTGTAAAAGATTGGGGAAGGCTTAGTCATAACTTTTGCTAAAATGTGGACACATGGTACTCTCTCTCCTCACCAAGGTGTGACACATACCTACCCTACTCTATGACTCATCTTGGCCAAAGTAGGAAAAAGAGGGAGTCAACTCTCTCCCTCTCCACCTCTCGATCTCTCTCTCATCTCTCTCATATCTCTCATCTCTCTTTCACACTAAAAGACCACCATCTTCATCGTTGGAGTTTGTAGTTATTCCGGCAATTACCTCGGCTCCTTTCTTCTCTTTCTTTCTCTCATTTTCTCTCTCTCTCTTCCTCTTGCCTCTACCTTCATCGCCCATGTTTGCCGCTGTTCACGGATTGCTGGCGCAACCTACCACCGCCGTGAGCGGCGGTGTGTACAGAATCGGTGTCGGGGGAGTGCCGGGCAATGTGTGTGTTGCAGTGGATGTGTGAGTTTGATGTGTGTGTTTTGAGGTGTGGTTGTGTGTGAGTTATATTGTGTGCATGTGTAGAGGCTGTGATGTGTAAACCACAGCCGATGGGGGTCATCGGCGGTGGCAGAAGAACGACGGACAAGTGCAAAACTCATTATTTTGCTAAATTTAAGTTTAATCCCCAACATTCTGTGATATGACAATTCACACCCTTAACTATTGAATATTGCAAATCGACCCCCCAAAGTTATGAATAGTAGCTGTTAACACCCCAAAAGTTACATGAAATTACAGTTCTATCCCAAGATTTTCAAGTACTACTATTTGATCCCTAAAGTTCCAAATGAACTTTAGAAAATGCCTTCTTAGCCCATTTACTTCCTAATTTCGGTATAAAACCCTAATTACAATAGTTCGGGACTACATAAGCCCTAAACACGAGCATCGGATTTTTTCTAAACGTTGTATTTAAGCCATCATTATTCCCCTATTAAGTCGTTTCTAGTTACCAATGCTCATGGTTCCAAACGATACGAGTTGTCTTCCTTTAACCGAAAATTCATTTTACGAACCCTTTTTCCATCAACCCCTATTTAAGAGTATTTTCAATTTAAGTTCTAATTCGAATTATGAATAAACTCTTTTAGTCGCTAAGACGAGAATTTTGTATCTTGTAGGAAACTCAGGTGAAGGACGCAGTTAGGCACGCTTAGCACCTAGAAGCTCTTCGAGACGTTATTTAGTAGAGGTGGGGGTAATTTTCTTATTTTTTTCGCACTTAAGTTACCAAATGAATTTGATATGAAATAATGTGCCTACATGAACTGTAGCGCCCCGGATCAAAACGAGCATAAATGATTAATTAAATATTTTAACGCATGACTTAATAACTATGTGTGTATATTTGGACTGTTTAATTTATTACGTGCGTTTCAGATACGTGTTTAATGCACGCTTTAGATGAGTGTTTCGGATCGATATTTTTCTTAGACATGGTATATAGAATATTCTTATACCAATAGATGCATATCGAGAAGACGAGAAGATAGAAATGAACTAAGGGTCGATCAGAGACCTATAGCTCGAACGACGATGAAAATGGCAAAACCCGAAATTTCGGACGAAAAAACGGAAGATATTTCCGATGAATAGTAACATGGGAAAAGTCAACCGAGGAATAGTGCCGGGATATTTTGGATGAATAGTGATCAGGATATTTTCGGTGAATAGTAACTTTCGGACATCTATAAATAGGGGCTCCTCCGATTCATTTTTCACCATTTTTCCGGACGAGCCGAACGAGCCGAAAGCAACGAAAACGAGTAAGTCTCTCTCTTCTCTCTCTCTCTTTTCGGGTTTCTGTCTCCGGTGGCCCACCGCCGGCCGGTCGCCGGAAAATTTCAACATTGTCGGAATCGGACGTTTTTCGCACACGACATTCGTCTCGACGAGACGAATCGAGGATAGGTCTCGGAATTCAATTCCGATTTCTCGTTCGCCGAAAAACGACGAAAAACAGCTGTAAAAACCCTAACCCTAACCCTTGTCCCACCTTCTCTCTCTCCTCTGTTTTTCTCTCTCTTCTCGCCGGAGCTGACGACCGGAGGATCGCACAGTGTGTGTATATGCATGATCGTGCATGTGTGTGTGTTGAGGTGTGTTGGTGTGTGTGGTGTTGCATGTTGTTGGAGGCGGCGTCGGGTGGCGCCGCCGTGTGGGAAGGAACGGCCGGCGATGGGAGGTCGCCGGCGAAGGCTCGGGGGAGGCGGCCGATGACTGGTGACCGCCGGCCAAGGAATAACAGTGTGTGTGTGTGGTACACCATACGTTGTGTGTTTGTGTGTGTAACTTGTTGTGTGTGTGTGTATGCTCAGCGGTGGTGGTGGCCGGCGACCCCCAGTCGCCGGCCAAGGTGAGAGTGATGAGTAGTGGTCGCCGGCGGCAGGAGGCCGCCGGCCGGAGCTGGGAATATCAGTGTGTGTGTGTGTTTTCGCGTGTGTGTGTGTTAAAGCATGTATGTATGTATAAGCTATATAGGTGGGTTGTGATGGCCGGAATAGGTGGCCGGTGACGGGGGGTCACCGGCCAAGGCTTAGGGAGGGGTTGCCGGCGACGGGAAGTCGCCGGCCGGAGTTTTGAAGCTTGGGGTTGATTTCGAAAAACTGAGCATCGAAGATTTTTGCGGCGAAGATTCGGACACTATTCACCACCGGAATCCGGCGATGGATGGCCGGAGGAGGTAGCCGGCGGTGCAAGGAATCCGGTGAGGTAGGTGGTGGTGGCTGGAGGCGGCGCCGTCGCGCCGGGTGGCACCGGGAAGGTGGCGCGTCGAGCAGGCCCGGTGCCGGGAACCAAGGAAGGACCTGGTCGAGAAAACTCGACCAGGCGCGCGCCGGGAGAAGAAGCTGTCGAGAAAACTCGGCAGCTGGTCAAGTGCCGGGTGACGCCTGCCGAGAGCTGCCGAGACCACCGAGGCCCAGGCGCGCCCGTCGCGAGCCGACGTGCACGCGACGCCATGTTTTTTATCCGAACCCGGTTTTCTCCACCGTTCGTCTTTTTCGAGCCGTCACCGACGAGACGTCGTTGACCCGAATCCGTGGGCCTGATCAAAGTCAACCCTTTGACCAAAATTACCATTTTACCCCTAAACCTAAAATGTTTCGTTTGAGCTCGTTTGAACTCCGATTGAGCTCATTCTTTTTCCGTTGTGACCCAAATTTCATTTCCTATCTTCTCAGCCATATAGATTGGATATCCACTCTCGTTTCTTCAACTCCGATCTTTAGAGCTCTCGATCTGTCGCGTAGTTAACGAACGTTTTTCCGCCGGGAGCTTTTATAGTTTTAATTATACGATGTTAAGGATCTAAGAACACCATAACATATGTAGGCTATCAGTTGGATTGAACATCGAGATACAGGATTTGAGACACGGAATCTCTGGTACTCGCTATTCACGTGGTAACCACCGAACAAGGTGGGGGTACATTCTAAACTCAAGATGTTACTGTTTTCCATATTTGATAATTGAACTCTATGTGCTATGATTATATGTTGTGATTACTGTATTTATGCATAGTTTATGATACGATGAACGTGGACGGATGTCCTAAGTCATGTCAGGGATGGACTGGTGGCCCGTAAAAAGCACCATACGTCATGATAGGGATGGACTGGTGGCCCGTATAAAGCACCATACGTTAGGAATGCAACGGGTATAGTCGAGTGCTCTTAGAGCCATGTGTTTTTACATTATGTGCTATGCATTTTATATGTTGTGACTACTTGACGAACTACTATATGTTGGATTTGTTGTGCTCACCTAATAACTGAAAAAGTTGGAAAGTATCCCCACGAGTGTATTCAACGCACTCACCCCTATTTTGTACTCACACTACAGGCAAAGAAGAGAATCTTGACGCGTAGAGAGAGGGGTGCCCTATCAGCTGTGTCGATGATTCCGGTTTTGTCTTTAAACCTATGTTGATTCGTTTGTAAAACGATGTTCCACGTTTGTAATAGAAAATTGTATTTCTCCATCTTTGTAAAGGATCCTAATGTTTTTTCCGCTGCGTAAGGTTTCAAAACTACTTTTTATCTGTTGTATCCGATGTTCTAAGTGTATCTCTTCTTATCCTCTCATTTTTCTTTCTATTTTATATCATGCTCGCCTTCTTCTCCTTTCTCTCTTCATGCCCACTGAGAAAAACTCTGATATTTTAAGTGAAAGATTTTGGGGCATGACATGAACATATGTGTTAAATTGATGAACGTCGTATTGTGTGCTCTATTACGTGATGTAAATGAAATGTTTATCAAAGTGGCTAAAGAACCATATATTACAAAGCGACTAAAGAACCGCATCAAAGTAGTTAAAAAACCACATATTACAAAGTGGCTAAAGAACCACATGTTACCAAAGCGGCTAATGAACCACATCAAAGTGGCTAAAGAACCACATATATGTGCTTAAGAATTTATATGTCTAAATTCTTTTATGTTCTATCTATCTATGAAACCAACCCCACTGAGTGTCTTGCCGATCGGAAGGAGGGTGAAAGAGGTATGGATTTGTTTTGTTTGTACAAAAGATGTTGGTCCCAAGTGGTCAGAGGTTTAAAAGGGTGGTGAATGAACCTCTATCGATTTTTGCATTTTTAAAACTTTTGTGTGATGGGTTCCTCATTCTACAAAGAATGCAGTAACCTGACTCGACTCATAAACCTGACAGTAAGTTGTTTTAGGTTCCTGACTCGATATCACAGTATGCAGCGGAATAAACAAAGATAGAGTTTCTTTTGAAAAATAGTTTTCTTTTACAAGAATGATTTTAATGCAATCCTTTTAGGCAGTATGTTTATGATAAATATCGTCTTTCTTTGCATCAGTGTTTTGCTCATAAAACCAACTCTCAATTATTATTCTAGCACATTCAAGTATAGAACATATAGGCAGCTTTCTAGCTCAAACAAGTCTGCTATTCCATATCTCTGCACCATTAGATGTCATAAAATCATATCATCGAACTAGACACTTGCATCGAGTCCATCGTTCTTTTCCAGCATCAATCAACTACTAAACAGCCTCAATATGACCAAATTTTTCTAAGCATTCCATATACCTATAACAATGCAAAAATCAAATGTAAATTTAAAAGAATAATAATTGAAGAAATGATAAGATTAGTACATAGTTAATTATTTTACTTGTCATAATCTCTTTCACGATATGTGTACGCTGCATTTCTCAACATAGCAAATCCACACATCGAAGCTGCAAGAGCAAAAAACACAAACTTACCACCTTTCATACAAAGTGATATAGTTGATCCAGGATTAGTGAGCTCCAACATATGTAGGTATCCAGGTATCATGTTGAAAGATTCTTTATTATCTCCAAATATCAATCCAAACGCCTGATGTTTTGCTCTCAAAGCAATGTCATAACTCATATGTATGCCAAACCTCCTTCACAAATCTGACATAATGTGACGGGGTACTAGAATCGAATTCTCTTCTAGAAGTAGTGGTTCATATAATGCAACAATGATCTTTGACTGTATCTATTTAGGTGCATTATGAGTCACGTCTAGTTGACAAGAGTGAGGTACCATATGCCACGTATCACTTTTTCCATATGCCATCAGTATGAAAATGCAATCACTGTACTTGCATAACATCTCATATCAAGTCGTAGATGAACGAGCTACTCGATATTCAACCTTATTCTCTAGATGATAGAAGTCGACTGCCCTTACCAACTCTTTTATTCTCAAAAAAGTTGCACCATTAAACAATGTACCATTTTCAACACCTCTGTATGTTTGCTCAGGATGGGGTAGAAATACATGAATTGGTCCTACTAGAATGCTCCAACGTCGTCCTACAAGATTAATCATCCTGTCTCTAATGTCATCCCATGTATTCCATGTATTATCTTCGTCTAGATCACTTTGGCTAATATTGGGATGATTTTGAACACATATTAACTGACTTGGATTACTTCTTTGAGAACTTTGAAAAAATCCACAACGTTTTTATACTCACTCACATAATTGCTCAAATATTTTATTTATTTTTTGTTTTTCAATGTCAGCATCATCATCAAAATCACTATCACTATCATCACTATTATCCTCATCCTGATCACTTCGATCACCCTCACCTTCCATAGTACACTTGTAACCTCCATCATCTCTATCATCCACAACAAACCCTTCATCACCACCACCACCATCAAATCCACCAATTAATCCATCATTGTCATTGTTTTCAACCTTTGGCAACAAATCAAGAGATATCAATGGTCCACCTCTTTCGACGGCTAATGCAGATGTAACTTCATGTTCCTTCCTATATGTAGATGAACTTGGCCCAAATTGCTCGATGTTAAGTGTACTAGAGTTCAAGTTCATCCATGGATCCGAGTATGAACAATGCATAAACTGAAAATTCATATTTTCCTTTGTTTTTTGGCTAGTATATGCATTTTGAGATGTCATCAATTGTACAAACCCCGACATGTGTTGAACTATTTCCAATTGGATCATAACTTGGCATTGTCCCTAGCTCATCAGGTGCATTCACTTGAGTGGTTTTTCTCTTAAAAGTGATAAAAACCACGGGCATCTCAAACCCATGCAGTACACATTCTACATCCCCATCATTTTTTTATCTTCATTTTCCAAAGTTTTCCTTTAACATAAATCAAACAATGAATTACATAATCCCACATTCTTCTATCTACTTCAACACACTAACAATCCCATCCAAAAAATCAGAATAAGAAATTCCTTGTTCTGAAATAGACAAGAGCTCTTCAGAACCATTTTTATATTCAAGATCATCCTAATAACCACCAAAACAAACAACCAAGTTGTTCCAAGTCATCTGTAAATTAAAAAACCATATATTATCTAACCAAATTATTCCAAGTTATAGTAAATTCTGATTGTGTAAGAACAACAACAAAATTGTAAAAAAAATAAAAATTTAAACGATCTGCACAACCCGCACGATCCGTACCACCCACATGGACCGCACTATCCGTATGACCCGCACGATCTGCATGACCTGTTCATTTTTTTTAATTCATAAACACGATTCTCATATCCTCAACATTCTGAAAATTTCAAAATGAACAGAAGTATGAGGAGAATTAGTGAAGGTATTACATTTCTCCTCCACGAGTGATATCTTCACACATATAGTCTTGAGGAATGAAAGATATTTGTTTTAAAATTTTCAGAAAATGAGTGGAAAGAATGAGAGAATGAAAGAAGAATGACAATGAAGGAAGTGAAGGAAAGAAATAAAAGGTAGAGAGGAGTTTAATGGAGGAGAGGGGTAGTAGTGTCAAAAATAAAAAAATTTGGCTAAAAAAACTTTTTCTCATCTTTTGGCTAGTTTCAATTTTTACTATCCCTAATAGGCTAGAAATGTTTATTTCCACTTTTTCATTTCTGCCTTAAGTATAAAAGCAAATGATTTTTCTTTTTCACCGTCAACAAATAAGCAAATGCAATTTGGGTGGAAAAGTGTCAAATTTTACAATTTTGCTTTCTTGTTTTATATTAGTAAAGGAATGGTAAAAATTGAAGAATTTTTTTTATAAATATTAGATATTATATTTTCCATATTTTAGGAAATGATACCTAAGATTTTATTTATGAGATAAGTATATGAATATGTATATATATAGTTGTGTATGGATTGAGTGATTTGAAATTTAGAATTTGAAATTAGTGAAAGTAATGGATGTGAATTCCACATGTATGTAAACATCATCAATGAATTTGCTTTTATGAATTTCAAATTCCTCCCCAAATATATTTTTAAATAACTTTGTGAGATTTATAAGATATATATTTTACCTAAAGCTTCCACTAGAAAAACTTAAACCTTGATGAAAACAATACAACATCATTAAAAAATAGCTTGATTGGGCTGCTAAAGCCCATTTGCTCATAGACTGTTGGGCTCAGAGAAATGTAGTCCAATTCAAATTACTTACCAATGTCTTCGCTAGTTGAAATAAGTCCATTTGGGCCTAAGTTCAGTCCATTAACATTATGTAGCCCAAATAAGGCATATGTCCAATGCATAGAAACTTGGCCATTTCTGAAACAGTTGAAATGGAAATATAATACAATTATACAATTAACATCTGATCCAATATGTTTCCACATTTCTCTATCAGATCTTCAAGTTCATCAAACGAACACCTGATGAGTACTTTTTACGATTAAAACTCATTAAATCACATCCCATTTTTTTCTTAACTCAGTCACCAAAATTCAGGACAAAATTAACTAATTGTGAATAGCCTAAAATACACTTTGTATATCAAAATTGTAAAATAATATAAATTCTCTCCACCTCAGTTCTATTCCACTTAATCTCTTCTCTCACCTCCACTGAACTCTGATTTCAAACATCTAAAATTAATTTAAATTATTTTAGGTAATCAATCATGAACCATCAAGACTCAATGAAGATGCAATATGTTCGTTTCCCCATCTCCGTATTTTCATATTAGTTTTGCATATTTTTACATTTAAAAAGAAGTTGAATTATGACATTATTTTGCACACAATTCGCAACAAACATAAACTTTGGAATTGCCAATTATGATTAAACTCTAATTAGTGCAAGCGTTATTAGTCCATCAAACTATGAAGCAATAGAGTGAAATAGAGAAGTCCAAAATTGGAGCCAAATTATATATTCAATTCTGTGATAAAATATGTTGGTTACAGAATAAACCGACTTTAGAAAACTATAGATAAATGCATAACTCATCCAATAAAACAATAGATAATTTCTTTCAAATTTGTCTCACCGATCAATGATTAAAGAGACAGAGTCCATTCAAAAAAATTTAATATAAATGATCGTTTTAACTTAATAATAAGGTTGAATGAATTGAATGAAGTTCAATTTATAAAATATGATCTGTGAAATTGTCTCACCCAAATTGTTGTGCAAAACAAAATATGTGAAGAATCATTCATTAAATATGTGATATAAACATAATTTTGTCCACTTATTTTTCATACTTTAAAAAGCCATAATATCTAGAAGAAAGCAAGATTTTTCTATTTTGTTTATTCAAAGAATATTGTAACTACCTTGAAAAGATGACATGAGATCTTTCATTTCAATTCATATTCTATTTTGTATTACTAGGTGTGAAAAACAACTTTATTCATAAACATAATATATCCACTTATAAAATTAGAATAGAAGATAAATTAGAGTTTGAAATAGAAAAATTCTATAAAATGAGACAAAAAAAAACTGGATGTAGATGATTCAATAACTCTTTTGCAACTTAAAACCGAATAGTTGGTTGTCACCAACCCAATAATTACTGTATTATTTTCTTAAGCTATAATTAATAAATAGTTGCAAGATATAGACATTTAATCAATATATTAATTGTGAGATGATGACACTAAATTGCATTGGTGGCGAATGGCGGCCCTCAATTATATGAAAACAACCAACACATATATATTATTAAAACGTAATATTTATATATCATGCTTATTAATTCTCTCTAACCACTCCAGCTGTTACAAATCACAACTAATTTGAGCAGTTTTAATGTTGAGTTGGTCTCTTGTGTATGGTGTATTTGGGTTGGATTTAGGTCGATTTGGATTTTTTTTTTTTTTTGAGTTATGAGCTTTATAATATATTAGTTATATTTTTTTATTATATTCGTTATACATTTATGTACAACTATCATAACCTTTATATAATACTTTAACTTCAAAAAACATCATTTCGGTATAATTTGTACATATGTATTTTTATGTGATATTACTCATACATTTATGTTATTTTACTTATACATTTTATCAACATAGTCATATCTTTATGTAATATATAAAAGTATAACTAACATAACTAAAAGGTACCGCTAACATAACTAAAATGAATGACTAACATAATTAAAATATATGAAAGATTAATATATCTTTCTAAATAAAAAAATGTTAAGGTACAACTAACATTACTAACTGTATAACTTACACTACTAAAAGGTATGACTAACATAACATGAATGTATGACATATGGGAGCATGTTTGGTTGAGTTTGTACGCAGACCTAGGGGCGCATAAAGGCGTGTGGCAGTGTATGGTGGGTCAGATCGATTCGAGTGCATAGATGCATGCACCAGATGCACAAGAATTTTGGTGTTTCATGTTTTGTATAGCACCCCAGACCAAAAACGAAGCATAATTTATTAATTAAATATTTAAACCCATGATTTAATAATTATGTGCGTATGTTTTAACTGTTTAATTTAATTACGTGCGTTTCAGATACGTGTTAAATACATGATTTAGATGGATAATTTCCCTAGATGGGGAACATAGAATATTTTATACCATTAGATGCGTAATGGAAAAACGAGAAGATAGAAATGAACTAGGGGTTAATCAGAGACCTGTAGCTCAAACGGCGACGAAAAAGGCAAAACGCGAAGTTTCGGAAAACCGAAAGATATTTCGGTGAATAGTAACGAAGATTTTTCACCTGAATAGTAACTCAGACTTTGATCAGTGAATAGTTACTTAGATTTTTTCTCGTGAATAGTGTTTTCGGGATTTCTATAAATAGGGGCGTTTTCGATTCAAAAATCACCATTTTTCCGAACGAGCCGAAAGCGACGAAAACTTGTAAGTCTCTCTCTCTTCTCTCTCTCTTACCAATTTTTTACCTCCAGCGCGGCGCCGCCGCCGCCGGTGGCCGGAAAATTCAAAGTTGTCGATTTCGGCCGATTTTCGCACACGACGTAGGTCTCGACGAGACGAATCTAGAATAGGTCTCGGAATTCAATTTTGATTTCTCGTTCGCGAGAAAATGGTGAAAATGATCTCCAAACCCTAAACCCTAGTTTTCACCACCTTCTCTCTTTCTCTTTTGATTTCTCTCTCTCTCATCCTCTTCTCGCCGGAGCAGTCGCCGGAGAAGCTGCTGGATGTGTGGGGGAGCCGCTTGGAAGGGCGGCGCCGCCGTGGGTGGCGGCACCAGAGCTGCAGCAGGCTGTGTATATATATATATATATCGCATGTGTGTGTGTTTAGTGTGTGTTGTGTATGTGAGCTGTTGGGGGCGGCGTAGGTGGCGCCGCCGTGTCGGAACAGTGGGCCGGCGCTGGTGATGCGCCGGCGAGGTGAGGGTGGTGGTGGCCGGCGGCAGGTGGCCACCGGCCAAGCTGTTTATGTTATGCGTGTGTGTGTATGGCTTTTGTGTGTGTATGCGCTACTGGCAGGTGATGGCCAGTGACTGGAGGTCGCCGGCCAGAGTTTCAGGTGGCTGGGGTGGTCGTCGGCCGGAGATGGGAAGGGTAGGGTTTGTGTTTGGCATATGTGTGTGATTAGGTGTGTTTGGGGCCGATTCTGGGCACTGTTCACGGCCGGATTCCGGCGAGGGATTGCCGGAGGTGGTAGCCGGTGATACAGGCTTGCCGGCGGACAAGGCGGCGGCGGCGATGGGCGGTGCCGCCGCAGCGGGTGGCGCCAGGAGGAGCAACAGTCGAGCAGGCCGACGCAGGGAGTGCTGGGCGCGAGCTTGGCCAAGGCTGCCGAGAAAACTCGGCAGTTGCCGAGCGAAGCTGCCGAGGCTGCCAAGGACGTTAGGTGCCGCGCGCGTGTAGCTGCCGAGGCTGCTGAGTCACGCCGCCGAGGCTGCCGAGAAGTTTTCCACCCAATGTCGGGAGTGCGCGCGCGCCCCATCAGGTGACGGACGCGAACGCGACGTCGTGTTTTCGATCCGAATTCCATTTTTTCCATCGTACATCATCATCGAGTCATTGCCGATGAGATATCGTTGATCGGGGTTCGTGGGCCCAATCAAAGTCAACCCTTTGACCAAAATTACCAAAATACCCCTAAACTTAAAATGCTCCGTTTGAGCTCGTTTCAACTCCGATCGAGCTCATTCTTTTTCCGTTGTGATCCAAATTTCATCCTCTATCATCTCAACCATTTGGGCTGAACATCCAAACTTGTTTCTTCAACTCTAATCTTTAGATCTCTTGATCCGTCACGTCTTTAACGATTGTTTTTCCTCCGGAATCTTTTATAGCTTTAATTATACATCATTAAGGATCTAAGAAACACCGTAAATTGTGTAGGCTACTTGTTGGATTGAGCCCTGAGTTATCTGATATTTGGTACTTGCTACTCACGCAGAAACCACCAAACAAGGTGGGGGTAATTTCTATCTCTTCATTTGTTTACTGTTTTCCCTATTACGAGGCATGATTGTGGAATAGTAAATGTTGTGATTATATGCTATGTTTATGTGTTCATGTTATACTGTGAAAGGACTTCGGTTCACATTGCATGTTCGGAGGGTCTTATAGACCGTAAAAAAACTGTTTCCTGCCTCTTCTAACACCTGAAAGGTCTGGCGGTCCTGTAAATGTGCTAGCGGTATTGAGATTGTTTTAGGGGATAAGATGGGAAATTCCCGCACCCCATGGATGGGTTACGAGTACGTGCCTTGCATTTTATGTGTTGTGACAACGTGACTGAATGTTATATTTTCGGTATTTTATATCTGTTATAAGAGGCGGATTTCATCCCCACGAGTGTATTCCATGCACTCACCCCCTATTCTGTAATTCACGTTACAGAAGATGACGAGCATGATGAACCCTAGAAAGAGAGAGGTGGTGCTATTTCTGGGCTTGTGTATTTAGGCTGATGTCACTCAAATATTTTCAAACAATGTTTTAATCAATTCATGTTTTTGTAATAATTCTGTATATGTTTTGGATATGAGATCCTGATGATATTTTCCGTTGCGAATGTTATGTTTATCGGTACTAAGACCGATTGCTGATATGTGAATGAATCACATCGTCCCTTACCTCATTCTTCTGTAGTCTCCTATCTACTTCTTCTGTTTATGAATGTGCCCCTTACCATTTCTTCTTCACGTCCGTGTGAAAATTCTGATATTTTTATGAAAGAAAACGAGGCGTGACATTTTGTTTAAAAGTGATTGATATAAATATTTAAAATATTAAAAGAGATTAAGCTATTGGAGATTGATTCTTTTTATTGGTTTTGACTCAATTAAAACTAATTCCAGTTTTATTTTTCTAATTGTACTAGTTATATAGTAGACCACTGTAGAAAGAAATATTATTTTTTAACTATAAATTTGAAATTATTCTGTTTTAGCTAAGAGAATATCTTTTTGGATCATTGTATTTTTAGTGAAATTAACGACGTACCAGCCTATATCATTATATTTCATCTCGTATCACCATATTACATGCTCATATCATTATTAATGTAATACATACCATTTTAGTACACTCTCTTACCATAACTAATGTAGTTTGTACCACCATATTATATCCTAGTACCATTATTAATGTAGTATGTACCATCATATCACACCATAAATGATAGAAGGGTATAGTTGGGCAAAAATCATTTCTCTTGGCTAAAAAAGAACAAAATTTAATAATCTAACAAAAAAAATGTTTATAATTAAAGATGGTTAAGAATGAGGGTTCCGCAACCCTTATATATGTGGTTGAAGATTACAAATTTAAGTAATTATTTTTCTCTTAGATAAAAGAAGACGATATTAGTAGGTGGGAACCCCCATTCTTAACAATCTTATAAACATTTTTTTTTTGTCAAGTTATTAAATTTTGTTCTTTTTTAGTTAAAAGAAATGATTTTTAATCAACTATACCTTTCTAACATATATAGTTTGATATAATGGTACAAACTACATTAATGATGGTATAAGAGTGTATTATGATGGTACGAGCTACATTAATAATGATTCGGGGTGTAATATGGTGGTATAAATTATATTAGTTCCGGTAGGAAGGTATACTATGATGGCACAAGCTACATTAATAATTGTAAGAGGGTGTAATATGGTGGTATGAGCTGGTACGGAGTGAATTATGATAGTATAAATTGGTACGAATTAATTTTATTAAGGATACAATGATCCAAAAAAATATTATCTTAAAAGAATAATTTCAAACTTATTGTGAAAAAAGAATGTTCTTTCTGTAATGAGCTACTTATAATTTCATTCACTGTAAGCCCATGCGGACTCCATAAATTAAATATACATAAACTACATAAATGATAGAGTTTACGGAGATAATCAAAACTTAATTTCATTAATAGATGTAATTAATAGGTACTCTCTCTGTTTTTATTTTCCTACAAGAAATAACACAAAAAGTGTCTTCTTAACAAAATAATTTTGTTCTGAAATAAACGACATGATTTTGAAAATTATCCTAGAAGGTGTTTTGATAAGTTTATAAATTTCTTAAAACATCTTATAAATTATTTAGAATTGATAAACTTCTTAAAAACTATTTGCCTAAATTATAAAATAAGATCTTATTTCATTAAAAAATAATATGTTAGTAGTTTATAAGTTTTTTTTTTTTTTTTTGAAAATATCTTCAACTTGTTGAAAAAGAGTCTGAGAATATATATGTTGTTTACACACTGATAGAGGAGAAGAATTCACTTCCAATGAGTTTAATGTTTTCTGTATGGATAATGGCATACGCATGCAACTTACAACAATATGGGATTGCCGAACGCAAGAACCGAACTATCATGAACATGGTTAGTGTATGCTACATGATAAAACAGTACCAAAAAGATTATGGCCAGAAGTTGCGAAGGACAACACATGTTCTCAATAGAAGTCCAACGTCAGTGATAAAAGAGAAGACACCGGAGGAGATGTGGAGTGGAATTAAACCTAAAGTTGACTACTTTAGGATTTTTGGATGTTTAGCTCATGTTCATATCTCAGATCAAAAAAGAAGAAAGTTAGATGATAAAAGCTTCTCATGTGTGCTACTCGTAGTAAGTGACGAGTCGAAAGCATATCGATTGTATGATCTAACATCTAAACGGATTGTGACAAGCTGAGATGTGAAGTTTGAAGAATGTAAAGGTTGGAATTGGGCACAATCAACGAATGAAAAAAGACTGGATGTCTTGATTTGAGAAGATTGTGATAAAGAAAAGATTTCTGAAAATGGAGAAGCAACTGAAACCGATGATGAAAATCATGAAGATATTATAGAACCAGCCAACACTACTAATCAAGTAGCTCCACGTACATCTAGAGCTCGTAAAATGCCTTCATACTTGCAAGATTATGTATCATGAGAAGGACTTTCAGAAGAAGAAGATGAGTTGCAGAATTTGCTATATTTGCTGCTAATAAAGATCCTTGCTCATTCGAAGAAGTAGTAGCGGAGGAAAAATGGATGAAAGCTATGGATTCTGAGATGGAGTCCATTGAGAAAAATGAGACTTGGCACTTAACTGTACTACCTACAGGAGTAAAGAAAATTGGTGTGAAATAGGTATTCAAGACCAAATTGAACGAGAAAGGTGAAGTGGACAAGTATAAAGCACGTTTGGTAGCTAAGGGCTACGCTCAACAATATGAAATTGATTACAATGAGGTCTTTGCTCCAGTAGCACGATGGGATACAGTTCGAATGATTTTGGCAGTAGCAGCGCAAAAAGGGTGGAGTGTGTACCAGCTTGATGTTAAAAGTGCGTTTCTTCATGGTGAATTAAATGAGGATGTTTATGTGGAGCAGCCACAAGGGTATGTTCGTAAGGGTGAAGAAGAGGAATTTTACAAGCTCCGAAAGACACTCTATAGATTGAAGCAAGTACCTCGTGCTTGGTACAGTAGAATTGAGACACACTTTTTCAAAGAAGGCTTTACACATTGCAACTATGAGTATACTCTCTTTGTCAAATCAGAAGAAGGAGGTAAGAGATTACTCATTGTAAGTTTGTATGTTGATGACTTAATTTTTACTGGTAATGATGCTTGCATGTTTGAGAAATTTAAAAGCTCTATGAAGGATGAGTTAGATATGATTGATTTGGGGAAGATGAAATACTTCCTTGGTGTTGAGGTTATGCAAAAACCAGAAGGCATTTACTTAAGCCAAAAAAATATGCTGGAGAGCTGCTTGAAAGATTTCACTTGCAAAATGGAAATCGGGTTAAGAATCTGATTGCACCAGGTTATAAACTCTAGAAGGAAGGAGGAGGAGTTAAGGTAAATGCCACCTTGTATAAGCAATTCATTGGGAGCCTTATGTACATCACTGCTACGAGACCAGATTTAATGTATGTGGTGTGTTTGTTAAGTAGATATATGGCAAGTCCCACCGAAGTACATATGCAAGCTGCTAAGAGAGTGCTGCGTTATTTGAAGGGTACTGTGACTTTGGGATTATTTTACAAGAGAGGTGATTTGAAGGAATTAGTTGTTTATACGGACAGTGATTATGCTGGAGATATTGATGATAGGAGGAGCACAAGTGGCTATGTGTTCTTCTTGAATGGAGGGCCAGTTTCATATGCTTCTAAGAAGCAGCCGGTGGTGACGTTGTCCACAACAGAGGCTGAATTTGTTGCAACTGCATCTTGTGTTTGGCTGCGAAGGATATTGGAGCAGTTTGGTAGTACTCAACCACAATGCACAACTATACTATATGATAATTCTTTAATGATTAAATTGTCGAGAAATCCAACTCTTCATGGCAGAAGTAAACACATTGATGTTAGGTTCCATTTCTTGAGAGATCTCACAAAGGAGGGAGTTGATAGCTGGTTCATTGTGGCACAAAGAAGCAACTAGCTGATATAATGACGAAGCCCCTGAAGCTAGACACATTTGTGAATCTGCGTGAAGAGCTTGGAATATGCGAGGTACCATTGAAGATAAACTGAAAGCTATTGCTTCCAGTTTAAGGGAGGCGTTGTTGGGTCTGACCATTTCAAGACTATTAGTATCTTTGAATATTTCAGCAAATAAAGTTCCTGATATTTAGGAGTCAAGTAGTTAGGATAATCTTTGATTTAGTCAGCAACAAACATCACGATCTGTTAGTGGGTTGTTATCTTTTTCTTCCTGTTATGGCTATTAAAAGCCTGGAGTTCTTCCTCTAATAATATTATTGCAGTATTTCATAAAGTGTGTATGTCTCTATACCTTTCAAATCCCACCAATAAATACTTTTTGATATGAATTTAAACCTCAAAATGTAAAAAGAAAAAATACAAAAATTCATGTGAGACGGTCTCACAGATGG
>OX940732.1:5042500-5047500 GCA_954870855.1 Scutellaria minor | reverse complement strand
TGTGCTGTTGATTATAGAAGGAATCCGTGTCCTAATTATTTAGGATGATAATGTCCCCTTGAGGAGCTCATAAGGATTATCATGTAAACCCTGCAGGTGGATTTAATCCGACATGATAATAAGGATGAGTGGTACTACTCTTGGAATTAGATGTAAATTAATTAAGTTGTCAGTAACTTATTTAATTTACGGACATTCGATATCTTAAACACGGGGAAATAAATGTACACATAATAAAAGGAGCCCATATTATAATATGGGATTTGGACGGTAGTTCAATAATAATTCTCTAGTGGACTGAATTATTATTGATGGGCTTAAGTTATGTGTTCGGGCCGAACACAAGATACTTAAGCCCATCAGGAGGCCCAACCCAATTCCTCCTCTAGGTCCCTGGTGTAGCCTATATATAGCTTCTTTTATCAGCACCTATTTGAACACAGATCACAGAAAACACGTGATAAGTGAGAGAGAGCAGAACTAATTTTTCTCGAAGAATCATTGGCCACGCAACGTTCGAGAAGGGCTCAGAAGAATACATCAGAAGATCAAAGAGGTCTACAAGGGTATGATTTCTTTCCACTGCGTTTTATCCTTGGATCCCGATTCTGATAGCATAGAGCCGGCGATCCGTCGGTTCCAACATCATCTTCGAAGTATTTTTCCCTTCCAATATTTTTCTATTGGAGCTTCCCTTATTCCTTTTATTGAACATAATGATGCAAATAAGGCTTTAATGAGTTCTAATATGCAACGTCAGACAGTTCCGCTTTCTCGGTCCGAGAAATGCATTGTTGGAATTGGCTTGGAACGACAAGCCGCTTTAGATTCAGGGGCTCTTGCTATAGCCGAACGTGGGGGAAAGATCATTTATATAGATACTGACAAGATCCTTTTCTCGGGGAATGGAGATACTCTAAGCATTTCATTAGCTATGTATCAACGTTCCAACAAAAATACTTGTATGCATAAAAAACCCCAGGTTCCGCGGGGTAAATGCATTAAAAAGGGATAATTTTTAGCAGATGGTGCTGCTGCGGTTGGTGGCGAACTTGCTTTGGGGAAAAACGTATTAGTAGCTTATATGCCATGGGAAGGTTACAATTCTGAAGATGCGGTACTCGTTAGTGAGCGTTTGGTATATGAAGATATTTATACTTCTTTTCACATACGGAAATATGAGATTCAGACTCATGTGACAAGTCAAGTCCCCGAAAGGATCACTAACGAAATACCACATTTAGAAGCCCGTTTACTTCGGAGTTTAGATAAAAATGGAATTGTGATGTTGGGATCTTGGGTAGAGACGGGTGATATTTTAGTAGGTAAATTAACGCCTCAAATGGTGAAAGAATCCTCGTATGCCCTCGAAGATAGATTATTACGAGCTATACTTGGCATTCAGGTATCTACTTCAAAAGAAACTTGTTTAAAACTCCCTATAGGTGGTAGGGGCCGGGTTATTGATGTGAGGTGGATCCAGAAAAGAGGAGGTTCTAGTTATAATCCAGAAATGATTCGTGTATATATTTCACAGAAACGTGAAATCAAAGTAGGCGATAAAGTAGCTGGAAGACACGGAAATAAAGGTATCATTTCAAAAATTTTGCCTAGACAGGATATGCCTTATCTGCAAGATGGAAGACCTGTTGATATGGTCTTCAACCCACTAGGAGTACCTTCACGAATGAATGTAGGACAGATATTTGAATGTTCGCTCGGGTTACCAAGATAGTTACCTTTCAGAAAATTCTAAAGATAGGGGGAATTTTTTATTCTGAAGGTGGGAAAAAAGATAAAACGAAAGAAAACGGATTATTAATCCAAATTTCAGTTTAAAACTCATGTAATGAATCTCTTTGGTTAACCCGAAAAATGGGATAGATCCATGAGAAATCCCATTCGTTAGATATGATAACGGGACACCAAAAGAATTGATGAGCCGTATGAGGTAGGAAACTCTCAAGTACGGTTCTAAGGAAAGGGATTAATCCACCTATTCCTCCTGGGGAGAACAGGCCATTCGCCAGGGAGATTCTGAAATTGCGGAGGCTTGGTTTGATCAAGCCGCTGAGTATTGGAAACAGGCTATAGCGCATCTAAATTATAAGAAATCCAAAAGACGCCACAATTGCTGAATTTGTACCCTTTTGTTTTCTATTTGTTCGAGTATGTAAATAAATTGCAAATACGATCCAAGTAATAAAAGCCCAAGTTTCTTGATAACGTAGTATCTAGTTAGTTCCCTTTGTATTCCAAAGAAAAAAAAAGATCTCTATTTTCTGAATACTATGACTGGACTTTTATGAAAAAAAATGGATGAAAAAAAAGCCCCTTATTTTTTTGTTTTTTTTACTTCTATAGTGAAGATAGTCGCACGTAATGACAGATCACGACCATATTATTAAAAGCTTGTGGTAAGAATGGATTTCGTTCTAGTGCTCGAAAATAATATTCCAAAGCTTTCGTATGTTCTCCATTACTTGTATAAATATGAAAATCTAATATGGGTTATGACGTACTTGATGAAATATCTACATGAATTAATTTTATGGTAATGTAAGGAGTTGGTGAGATAAAATCAAGAAAATATGGAAGAATTGAAATAATAGTTCGGAACCAAAAAATGAATCCTACTACTTCTGGTTCTGGGGTTTCCACAAAAACTCTGTGGATAGAAACAAAAAAAGAGATCTCGAAGTATTCAATAATATTCTTAGTTAAATTCAAAGTTATTAGTTACTTCGACTGGATGAATCCTATTGATGGAATAATTAAGTCCTAATTCATTGGTTGATTGTATCATTAACCATTCAAGAATTCTTGGAATACGTTCGTTCCAACCCTCAATCCTCTTTTCTAGATTCATCGATATTGAATCAATCGAACGCACTTCTAACACCTGTTCTACTTTTGGAAGCCTCTGAGTTATATCGCCGGATCTCAATTTTTCATATATAAATGTAATTAAAGTATCCCCCTCGTACAGGATTCCCCCATAATGGCCATGAACGGTTGCTCCTGGAGTGGCCAAATAGGGCTTAGCTGATCGTATTACTACAGAGTCAACTTCAACAAGTATAACTTGGCCCGATTTTAGGTGTGGTACGTTTTTGGCTATACATATATTTTCACAAATAAACTGCCCAAGACTCATTATTGTAGATGTTTCTTGACAATAATGGGGATGGAGAAAATACCAATTCAAATTGAAAATAATGTTACTGCATGGGTCGGGGTTATAAATTTTCTCATTTTCATCGATTAAATAATAGTTAAATTTAATTACTTGAAAAGTCTGTTTTAAATTGTCAAGTTGCAAATAGTTATTTACCAAGATCTGATTATGAGTTATTAAATGGTGAAATGAAGAAACATTTGCAATTAGAATTAGAAAGGCTGTTCCTAAAGGCCCCAGCGAATTATTAATTGGAATTACAAGATCCTTTGTAATTTGAATTGATTCTTTTATCACCTTGTGTATCACATTGTGATTGTGATATTTTACATCGTTGAGTGGACCCATTCGAAAACAATTGGATGATGACAAAATTATCAACGATTGGAATCCCGTATTTCTATTCAACAATGTATGAATAGTTCTTTGATTTTGATTAAGAGGTTGTTGAATTCTTGCCTTGGAATAAATCGAAGAAAACGGATTGATTTTGGTGCAATCGGATCCATTATCCGAGAGCAATCTTGAGCCCGACGGATCATTCCTTTTTCCGATATATGAAATGGTGGATTTCAGCAAGTCGATTCTTAGGAAATGTCGAATCAACCCATTTGCCCTTATTTCAACAAAGGAAGCACGAGCTTCTTGACTAGAAGAACTTTTTCTGTCTCGGTAGTGTGGTGTATGGAATATATGACAAGGGTGGAGTATTTCTATTGATCGGTCATATAGGCCCGAGTTGGACATCCAATTGCTTCGATTTGAATTATCCGGAGAATGCCTTATGTATATATCAAAAAGATGGCCAATCAAACCTATTTGATTTCTCGATTCAATAGAAGCTTAAAGAGGTGAATAGGGCCCCAAAAATAACGAGAGATATGGAAAAAGCAGGTCCGATTACGCCTATTCCTAATCCTAAATGGAACGGCGTAGGGACCCATATGTAGGAGGTTCGTCCACGGAGGGTGAGTCAGGGCCTAAGATCAGGCCGATAGGCGTAGTCGATGGATAACAGGTGAATATTCCTGTACTACCCCTTGTTTGGTCCCGAGGGACGGATCAGGCTAGGTTAGCTGAAAGTTGGTTATCGGTTCAAGAACGTAAGGTGCCCCTGCTTTTTCAGGGTTAATCGATACTTTTATATCATAATTATGATAATTCTATATAGACTACGATTCCATAACTTACAAATTCTAAAATTTCTTTGCGGTTTTAGAGTTCTCAACACCAAATCCCTTCCCCTACTTACCCCTCTATTCTAGATTCATAAAACATTTTGTATAGTGGATTGTAGACCTGCTATGTACATAACATCAAAAAGGGGTGGTTATTCTATTTTCATAATAGAATTATTATTTGATCTTTTTCTTCTTTGTATCATAATTCAATCAAAATTTATCGAGTTACTCGAATCTGTAACTTCAATGAAATTGGAGTGGAAAATGATTTTTTCGTCCACTTAATATCCTACCTTTCCTCGACGAATATTTACTTTCAATTATATTGGTCAGGCAATCTTCTTATTCAAATTATGATTTGAATAAGATATATTTTACGACGTGTGATTAAATAAAAAACAAGAGAAAGGATTCTACTTTCCATTTACAGTTGATTAATATCACAATCACAATGTGATACACAAGGTGATAAAAGAATCAATTCAAATTACAAAGGATCCTGTAATTCCAATTAATAATTCGTTGGGGCCTTTAGGAACAGCCCTTCTAATTCTAATTGCAAATGTTTCTTCATTTTACCATTTAATAACTCATAATCAGAACCAGAATAGAAGAGCTTGCCCCACCCATGAGTAAATATT